>JAIEZT010000019.1:21265615-21325055 GCA_019594935.1 Periophthalmus modestus
TCAGAAACTAAGAACTACTTTGGCAGTATGGTGCACAACATTACAACACTGACTAATTTATATTTTGCTGAAAGATATATAAGGTTGGTTTATGTTTAAATTTACAACAGTTATTCCACTTGCTGTACGAGCTTCCCCTCACAGTTCTCAGTATTAACTTCCAATTCCAAAACAGTGGCATGGCAACAGATCTATGTGAGGAATTGAACACATTTTCGCTAGTGTCTCTCTGTTGCTATCATTGAGGAAATATGACACCTACGTCAAATGTATATTGCACGTGCAGGCATTCAGCGAGCGTTCATGTGTATGTAGCAGTAAGTGGTGGACAGGTGGGATGGAGGTCTGTGGTTTTACTTTCCCGGTGTGAAAGGCAGAACCTCGCTAAACTGACCTTGTTAACTCCTGATTAGCCCCCCAATCAACATGTGGATATTAGGGCCATGTAACATCTGCCTTTGTGTATGCCAGACCTGGTTTGTGGTAAGGAAGCTGTCAAATATACCATCTGTATATGTAAGCAACAGCACAAAGACCTATACAGTAATTTCCAGAAATTTCAAATTGTAAGTCTTAAATATGTTAATTGAGGCATCGTTAGGTTACTGGGGGAAGACCTAGTATGAGGTGGACCTTAGTCATCAATTTCCATCGGTTAATGAGGGGCAAAGAGATTAGCGCATGATCGTTACCAAACCAGGTTCACTGCCAGTCAAAAGAAGACCCCCCTGTATTGTTTATTTTACTGGCATCAAGCACAATTATGGTATGTGCCACGCCACTGCACAATGACGTCTATGATGATTTGATGGATTTCACCATACAATGGTGTAAGCGTACATATATACACATGAGTCATCCTATAGTACTTTGGCACAATTTTGACTGGCATCTATAGCTAACAACACCTAGCACTAGCTCACACAAACACAAAACACAGGACAAAACACAACACAGCAAAGCCTGAGCCATATTATCTTATCACTTTAGACCTGTCCCGGTTTGAACCAGAACTCTCATCCATAGCAATTGATCACCCGGCTTCTTTGCGCAGGGTCCCATTCTGCATTAGGGTCGAGGTCATGAAACAGACCTCTTTTTCCCTTTTTGCTTTGCCAATGAAGTCTTATAGAAGTCGACCTAATCAGAGGGGGCAAAGCGTACACCCGTCACCACTTATATCTACCAACCATCCAGCCGAATCGATCCCAACTCTTTAACTTGGCTTCAAAAGTGAAACCACTCCAGACGTGCACATTGACGAGTGCGAATGCCAGACAATGGGGATTTACCAATGGAGAGGAACAAGGCCATGCAACACCAAGGTTTTTAGTAGTTATTTGTGCATATTGAGTTCAATGTGTTTCAGTTCATCAAAATTTCTGCAGTAGAAATAGGTCTCAAACTTTCTCCACGACCCATACAAGACACACATTTTGGAAAGAATCATAAGTTGCCATCCTAAATACTTTGTCCTTGAAGCACATATAGGACATTGAAAATATTTCTTTATTATTAGAAAGTGAAGAATTTGAGCTACATACTCCAACACGTGGGAAAAAGGGAAGGAAAAACAAGATGGAAAAATGTGTTCAATAAAAGTGACATAGGAGCAATTATGCAACCGAATTTAATCTTCATTAATATCCAGCACGCAGATTTAACACTTAGTTGCGGAAGAAATACTTTTTAAATAACCTTAAAATTTTTTATCAAACATCTAAGGGTGTGACTCTGAAACTGTATCTTATTCTAATGATTTTTATTTACCCATTTTGTAAGCTGTTTTTTAAAAAAAATAGCAAAGTACATACTTTCTGCCAAATGCAATTACCAGATGAAATGCATTTTGTAACACGCTAAATCAGGTGCCTTCTCCTAGAATATACTTGGCCCTCTATTAACATGTTCCTATTCTAAAAGGTGTATTATCTAAACTAGCGTATAAAATTTAAACTTAGCACCCAATGGCTTTTAGTTGTTTTTCGCCCAATCCCCACCAACACACTCTCTAAACATATAACCATGGCTGCTTGTTTTGTAGTCCAAGATTCGAGTTCCCGAAAGCGGAGTGTGCAGATGTCCATTGTAGACGGGTTAAGTCGGGTTTGTTTAGGGATGTGGCATGAGTGCGTGCAGTCAGTTGGAGCCGTCATCACTCCTCTTGTGGGCCAGGTGTGCTTTCTTAGTGCTGTGCCCGGGGCCGTTGAGAAACACACAGATAGACCTTCTTCCCCCCTGATCTGATTTTTTGCCTTCATGGATTTTAGAAAAAAGTGCCGCTCATATGATTTGGATCTCGTCCCATTTCCCGGCTGGTTCCTTTGTTTTCCAAGTGTGGGGTGGCTGTTTAAATCAAGATCTCTAGCCGTTTCCTTCAGTTAATTAGCTGCGTGGGCATGGCCTTTGATTATGAAGTGGCTGGGGTGGTGAGATTGAGAGAAGGCTGAATTTGACCAAAACTGAGACAGTCCATCTGGTGAACATTGGAGGCAGAGATGTGGCCTGTGGTGTCGATTCATCAATGTGCCATTCCTCTTAGTTGCATTTAACTTCCGGGACATGATGATGTCTCAAATCTGGAGTTCTGTTGCTGTCATTGCATAATCAATGCAATGAAGAGTCTCTTTATGATGGTTGTCCAAAAACGTCTACGAAGATCAAAAAAAAAAACTTTAAAAAAGGTACTTCATTGTAATTTGTCTGGACTGTCTCCAACAGCTTCAAGGCTACTCTTAGTCAAAACATGGAGATGGCCGCGAAAAGTGCCTATTTCACCCCCCCCCCCCCCCCCCCTCTCCCCCCCCCCCCCCCCCCCCCCCCCCTTCTGCTAATTCGGTAGCTGGCCCCTGCAACTCAGAACCTCTTCAGGCGCATATTTGCTCCGTCAAGACCAGGAGTTATGCCATTGGACGAGCCCACAGCGAGGTGGCCTTGGGTAATGACATGATGAGCCTCAAAAAACACCATAGTATAAATGGTTGTAGAAAAAATGGGCTAAGGAATGAAATTTAAGAATCTCTTAAAGTAAATGATTACAATGGAAATTTCACATCAATTTAATGTAAACTTGCCATCTCAAGTTACATGGTTCAACAACAAAAATTTCGAATTAATAATGAAGGTACACCAGTAGCCTCAGGGAGGCCCCATTACAGCTTACCCTGGCAAGGCGAGTGCACCTGCCGTCCTCACCTGCAAGCCACACTTCAGTGGGCTGCTTTCATCTCCTCATCCTCCTCAAAGCAAGAACCCCATGGACAGGAGTAATGCTCCTTATTATGGCCTACATTCAAATGAGGTCGCAGGTCAGTAAAACAGGCTATGGGACATCAGGCTATCATTAGGCTAATTGTTGGCTTGTGATCATCCTCCTTCCTCTGAAAACAACTGTTCAGTGTGTTGGGCCACTGCAACTTTAATTTAACACCCACATTTATATCATAGAGCTAATAATGTCAATAATGTTCATAATAGAATACAATTTCTCAGATTATCTTTCTGGGTCCATAGTAATACAAAAAAAATCTACTTCTACCATACCAATTTCATCATTTCATCATCGTCAATCAGCATTATGTTACATGATCAATGTAAAAGCTCAATATGCAACTGTAGTTCACTTGTAAGAGTACGAAAATATGGGTCAACCACTAATTAAATTGATCAGTATGGTACATTTAATAATGAATTAAATAAATTAATACATACTTAAGTTGTTGCGTCAACCAATTCCCTATGGATTTCCTGTCTCTACTCTTCCTGTGTGGCTCCCTCCCCACTTTCCTTCTAGTCCAGTCTGGCTTTTTAAGCAAGCCCCCTTTTTTTCTGAAAAGCCCACTTCAGTATAGCCCCCTAACACAGTGTGGCTCACCTGAGAAGGAAACTGAATATAAATGGCTGACAATGGGCCGGGTGCTGAGGGAATACGCCGAAATAGCCATTAGCAGGTGCACCTTCGCAGTCTCTAACACATTCCCACACATATCACAGAGACTGGCACCCACCCTAGAGAGAAAGCCCTGAATCACCGTCCGAGATCAAGTAGCGATCAATTAATGGGAGAAAAAAAAAAGCGTCTGTGGGGGGATGTCCAGTGTCCCACCCTGCCTTGCTTTGACTCATAGAAGTGGCTATTTGCAACTCTATCTGTGTCTAATTCAATGCACGTAGGGCTAGAGCAGAGGTGGGGGGTGGAGATATTATCGGGGGACTGTGAGAACCGACGCTGGCATGTCACTCCAGCTCGTCTTTGTTTGTCCGATTGGTGCTGGTCTGATGAGGTCACCAGTAAAACACCATTGAGTTGAAACAGTAAGTTTTGACCTACAGAATACTGGGATGAGAACTGAGATGGCGAAACATGACATGCAAGATGATTCCATATTTTATGTTTCAAAAAGCATTAATAATTTTGCTTGTACATAATCAAACAAGCCTCTATCTGGACAGGTATTTGACATTCCTTCCCTATCTGTTCAAACATGGAAAAAACATGTTTGCTCTCAGCTAGCGGTTAGTGATATGCCCAACATTGATCAGTGAGTGTGACTTCACTAATTGCATTCTTGCACATACGCAAATAGACTTAACACCAGTCACTGATAAAACTACTGAGGAAAAATCACACATAGTGCCAATATTTACAAATTCATCAATATACCATAAACACTTATATTTTAGATCTATACCTTGGCAGTGAATATCCATAGGCCAACAAATGTATGTCCATATTGGGGCTTTGCTTTACAGTTGTGCCTGTGGTAAAAGGGTATTCATAGCTTTTCCAGTCCAGTCTGCTCCCCAGTGGAGGTGCATAGCCACCTGAGGTCCCATGGTGAATAAAGCTATACATTATGGACGGCCTTATATAACTTCACACTTAGCTATCATTAAAACTGGCTCTTCACCCTCTAGGTTACCACTGAAACTTCATCACTGCTATGTCTGATGGACAAACTGTGCTCCTAAGGATAGTAAATGAATGAGATTTGTCCCAGAAAATACAGTGAGTAACATTTTAAAAATACACTGGCGTCTATTTCTGTAATATGGATAGAGATACATTTGATGATCTTGTTTTCTAGACATGGAGCTTTCACAATAAGCAATTTCACTCGAAGGTTATTACACATTTAACCAAATGCCATCTGATTAAAAAGTTCCTTTCTTTTCAATGATTACCACTATCTGTTAGCTTCCACCAACAGACCTAGAGTGATGGAAAACTAACCTGCTACTACTGTGACCAGACAACCCACACAAACCACCTGTAATCATGGGTACAGGCCAAAGGAGGGTGAGGGGTGTGGGGGGCACCACCCCTGAGACCAAAGCGACACTGTGAAAAGGTGGCCTGCATCAGTAAACAAGAGAGGTCTTTTGGTCCTTAGAGGGCCTCCACTGGTTTTCTATAAAGTCAAAGGGTGTCCGGACAGCTTCATCAGTGCTTGTAAAAGCACGGTGCTATTGTATCTGTGGCATTGACTGCAAACACAACCTTTTGACCTGAGAACCACACATACTATGTCCTATTAAATCAAATATATAGTGCATTTTATCTATTTACTACCTCTAATATTTGTATAATTCTGTAAAATAACTATTTGTGTGTGTGTGTATGTGGGTGTGTGTGTGCGCGTTTGTGTGTGTGCGTGCACGCGTGTGTGCGTGTGAGTGTGTGCGTGTGCGTGCGCGTTGGTGCGTGCGCGTTGGTGCGTGCGCGCATGCGCGTGTGTCTGTGTGTGTACGTGCGTGTGTGCGTGCGTACGTGCGTGTGTACATGCGTGTGTGTGTGTGTGTGTGTGTGTGTGTGTGAAAACAGCAGTTAGAAATAGTGTCCCTTCTCCACTGAATATGTAACACTTGTTTTGCCTTGGAAAGCCAATTTGATTTCTCAGTCCATTTAAATTTATAATAATTAAGCAAATGGAATATACATACATGCACTTTTTGGGACAGGGCAGTTTTATGGTAACACAAACAGAAGATGTGGTCTTAACAGACCAGGTTTGATGCTAACGCCCGTGGAACCTTTAATGCAACCTGGCGTCCAGGAAACTTATAATAATATTTTGCTTTCCACCCTTTTGAGCCTTTTAGTCCATGTTAAAGGAAAAGTGCTAGCTCCAAGAAACCACACAGAAGACCAAAAATCCACAGGGTCAAATGTCCTCCTGATTGGGCTGAGTGCCAGTTATGTTCCATAAGCAGGATGCTCACACACAGTCCCCGCTCCAGGCATGCCAGCCTTCAGAAACATATGAAAACAGAAGCAAAAGCCACCTCCGTCCACCAGCCAACCATGGGAATATAAGAGGCTATTTCAGCACGAGAACACCATAGACTGGCCAAGAAGATTAGCCTGAGTGCTAATGGCGTCATGTAAATCTTCTTATCATTGGCAAGAGAATTTGATTTGACTCATGTCCAGTGAGAGGCTCTGTTCATTACAGCCCATACAAGAGGTCAGCGCTTATGGACTACAGATCTGTTGTAGCAAAGGTATACAAGATAGTATTTCACAACACATAATATTGCATATTTGTCTCTCATCCTCATTCACTTAAATGGGTGACCTCAGCAGCTGTGGGTCACTGCGGTTCCAGTGTGATTAGAGGTAGTTTCCAGGACAAGTGATTTAAGATTGGTACTAATTTGACAAAACTGGAGTCAGTAAGTAGCATGACGCAGCAGGCCCTGACCCTGTGCTTAATGGCCCCATGCTGTTTAGTGGCTGCAGGCTGTTTTCAGGTCTCCAGGATCAGTCTCTGAAGACAGCAGCGGAGCCAATCTCCCGCTCTGAGCTCTGCAGAGACATGTGGAGCTCCAGAATCCTGATCCTTTAAAGTGTGACTGATGCCATTTTGGGAGTCTCTTATGACTGGACATAGCCCACAGCGGTCTGGGAAATGTTGGCTTAATAAAAGGTAGAGACTGCCCCACAGCAGGCTGCTCAGGTCCTCAGGCCAGGCTCGCAGACACTGACCTCACCACAAAGTTTGCCACAGAACAAAATTCACTTTTCCAGTCCACAAATGGTGATCTCAGTGTATACCAATAACTGATTTAATATGACAGGCCGTCAGCGCAGCAAGTGAAATTAAATAATGGCACCCCACCCATATGAGCTGGAAAACACAACAGCTAATAGTTTATTATAGTATATGAGAGTGCATTTGAATCAGTGTTCAGGTGTGGTTCATCTCCTGAGAGCAAATTATTGATGCACTGTGTATACATTTGTGTGAACAAGTCATTGGTAACTCTACACCACTAATACAGACTGGTATAAGCTTTCAACACCATCCAATAGTCTGTGTTTCAAACAGAAGATTTGGTTAAATCTTAAGCAGAAAAGGGATCAGGATTAGATTCAGTGACCACTGGACTGAGGTCAAGACTCTCCATAAAACTAACTGGCTCGACTTTTTAACTCAACTTTTCATTCTGGGAAAATGGTAAGTTTCAATAATACAAAACAACTGAAGCGTTCACACATGTCAAATACAGAAAATCTGAAGTGGTATAGATTGTGATTTGATGAGAACTTCTAGTAGCAGGATGGGATCGCCTTAAGGTGCTTGGGGGTCTCATCCATGTAAGCCCTGATGAAGGGGTTTCACTCTCTCAATCCTCCTTAAGCTGCCCTGTGCAGATCTGCTGCAGATGATCATTTCAAGGCCTTAGGGAAAACACAGGGCACTAGCTCTTTTCAAATGCTCGGCTAAAACGTCTCCACTCTGGTTAATGTCCTCCTGCGGTGCCCCACATGAGCCCATTTCTCTGGTCGTGGTCACATTTCTGACCTGGTGCTGGGGGCTATGGCTGCTTTTTAACAGTTATGATCCTTTTAGTGGCTGAGTGGAACCCTGCTGGCACAACGCTCATAGCTGTTAGGTCATCACATGGAAGGCATGTGTGGCTCTGATTTACAACCTGTCCTGTGACACCAAAAAGTACAGAGATGGTGACGGATCATACACTGTTGCCCAGCTAATGCAAATGGAATATAACTTAATAACATGTCCACAAGTAGTGATTTGTTTTCATCCTGGTTTACTTGGTTAGGGTACGAGATGTGTTGACTCAATTTTAACTAGTAGGATAGGGTTAAAGTTTGAGACACGTTTACTCATATAATTATATTTTTATTATAATGATCACATTTAGTATGTTCTTTCACTGTGCAGGAAAAAGCACTGTCAGGAGATAGGCCTGGAGTAAATGATCTAGCCATTGCATATGACTATGTAATACTAATGGACAGCCCTGTGGTGAAACTAAAAGGGTTAATTATGCTGGATTCACCTCATACTGAGCTACAAAGGCCAAAGGGACGTCACGCTCCCAAATGTAGATTATTGTAATCCTTCAGTAATTACAGAGGCACGTCTTCTCATGGGAGAACAGAGGCACATGAGAGGTGTGGGGACTTTTTACAGCCATGATTCAACCACACGGTTTCTAAGGTAAACAATATGTCTAAGACTATTGCTGTTGTGATATAGGTTTAAATTAAGTATTTGGAAATCATTAGATTGATACTGATACAACTACTGTAAAATACTCTAACCCAGGGGTGGGCAAACTTTTGACACAAGGGCCACAGTGCGTTCTAAAATTTGGCAGACGGGCCGGGCCAGGATTTGTATGTATATATATATATATATATATATATATATATATATATATATATATATATATATATATATATATATATTATATATATTATATATATATATATATATACACACCACATTAGAAATTCGGCCTGTAACATGTAGCAAAACATGAATATGCAAGACTCATTTTACAAATTGTTTTCCAAATGCATTTCTTTTAAAAACTTGCCTTCAGAGAAAGGCTTGCTAGCAAAAAAACTTGCCTTGGTACTTTGATTTGACTTTGGCGAAAAAATATTTTGTTGTCCACTCTGTATTAAACACTCAGCGCTCACTATCCACTTTTCTTTTCTTTGATAAGCTCATTTTTGCAGAAGGGTTGATAAGAGAATAACAGAGTAATACAAGATTGATGTAGCTAAAGTGCACCATAATTTCCGGCGGGCCGGATTAATAAGCCCAATGGGCCGTATGTGGCCCCTGGGCTGTAGTTTGCCCACCCCTGCTCTAACCCAAACCATAAATGAAGGCAGATTGATTATGGCAGATATTCTAATCAGAAGTATTTGGCTTATAATTATTTCTATACAGTCTAAAAATCAACCTGTAGAAAATTATAGACCTAATGTATTTAGCACTGTTTTGTGACACTTCGCGTTTTTGCCTATGTCAATTAGAAAAGTGTTCTTTTTCCAGGTTTTGAGTAGCCAAACAAGCACACACATCATTACAAACAAAAGGTAATTAACTGTATTTTTGATTGCAACATTTTTGTAATTGAAAAGAGAAATAATGATTGGCTGATTGATAATTACGATCAGATAACAATTTTAAATGCGGTTAATTGCACAGCCCTACCACAAGTACCACCAAACACTAAAAATAACTAAATATGTAAATAAAAACATCAACTATTGAATGAAAATATACAATGTGTTGCTCAAAATTCACCATTATTATAAGATGCAATAACTTAAGACTATTCCCTCATTGGTTGAAAATACAACTTTTTCTATTTCCATCCAAAACCACAGAAAACGCTTTCTGGCATTTAACAGGAAGTCCGTGATTTGAAATATAGCCTCATGCATAAGGGATGAGGCAGCACAGGATGTGAGAGCTGTGCATCCAGAGAGCACCTGGGCCACACAAAGATGCCCTTTCTGCCCAGGGGGACTTGTGCCCTGGTACCCGCTGTCACCATCGGCCGTGCACACCCAGCTGCAAGGCATTCAGCAGTCCCGCCACACACATTCATCTCATCAAAGTGGGCTGCAAACTGACAAGGCTGCTGACACATAAAGACGCCTTTATGGGGAGAGCGACGAGAGACCTAAAGCTGTGGGATAATGTTTAAGGCAGTAAGAAATCTGTGACTTTTGCATGAAGTTAAGCTACAAACATGCAAAACAGACATAACAAAAGGGTAAACATAGTAGTGGTAATATCTTCTGAGGTAGATGTAGTAGTAATTAAACAGTAATATGAGCTGAGCATCATAAAAAAAAAACTAAAAAACTAATACTAATGGACAGTAAACCCAGTATTGAAACTAGATACTCACTTGATGTATAAGACCTAACTGCTGAAACTACTATTACCTCAAGTTGAAAACTGCATTCTATTGTGCAAAAAAACAGTGTTATTATTATGATCGTAGTATCCAGGATCAAGTCGTTTTAGTAGTAGTAGTTAGTAGAAATTTGAGACAGAAATGAGTTTAATTTAGTGTCATGACAACACTGATGAGTAGTGATAGCTGTAGTTGCATTACTACCAACCATACAAGTTATATTAGATATACTGAATAATATTAAGAGTATTCCTTGAACTCATACAATGTAGCAGAAGTAGTAATTATATTGTGGCCCTTGTAATACTGCTAGTAGTAATAACTCTTGTTTTACCACACAATGCATAGACGTTTTAGCAAGAATACTTAGATTTTCCTCAACATTTCAGGCTCCGCACCTCGCAGCCTTACACTGGTTTGATAAGGTTGGAACACATTACATTGTCTCATTTTTTGTGTTTGTGACTTTGCCTAAAGTATCATCCAAACATCTTATCTAAGCAAGTGCAGATGCAAGGACAAAGAGTGACAACTTGTTGATACGCCAGACTGCTACACAACAACCGCTCCTAACATTACCTCTGACCTATGAACACTGCACAAGCTTGTCTGCCCCTCTAGACAATCGTAATGACACTGAATAGAATAATTAGCAACTTGGCATTCATTTAGCCTTGCATGATTAACGCTTAATATATGCACACTGCAGGACAAAAAACAAAAAGGCTAGTGGTCGCTACAAACAACAACACATTATAACATTGGACTTGTGACCGCGCGCGACTTGGCAGAGAATGACTTGGGCGCATTGTTGCAAGTCTTCAAGTTTCAAGCATGGCAAGATTTATGCTAGTGGGGTGTATTGGAATCCTCTCCTTACCCAGCTGCATGGAGAACAAAACCAGACCACAGCTGCAGATATTAGCATGGCCAGACCCTCTCTCTCTCTCTCCCTCCCCCCCCCCCCCAGCGCCCCCTGTCTCACTGGCTAGGCTGTCCCATGTCCACAGGGCTTTGTGTGTGACAAGCTTTGTTTGTAATGCAAATGACCCTGCCTACAAGAGCAAAGAAAAAAAAAAGACATGTTAATAGTTGATTGCTGGTGAAATTAAAAGAAAAAAATCAAATAGGAAACAAAAGCGAGGGTAGAATATAAAAGAATCTTTAATTAATTATTGAGTTCCATTGAGAAAGTCATTGCTCGCAGTCAAAAAGCCAGACTATAGGACACACAGGGGCGCGTACACACACTATGCAAATCAGCCCGTCTTGTTGTTTGCCTTACATGAGAAGAGGCTGGGCTGGTTTTAAATGTAAATAGCTTTAGATGTGAATGTAATTGTGCCAAGTTGCTCTCTCTCCCATTAGCGGTGTAGAAGCAATGTTGGACACTGGTTTACCTGGCTGCTTTCAGAGGACCACCAACGAAATATTACATGTGACATTGGACATATGGGATCAGTTAGCAAAGTAAAAAAAAGTTATTTTGTCGTAGCCAAATAAGAGTCGTCAGGAGCTTTGTGAGTCGTGACAAAGAGCAGTGGGCATAATGCAAACATACAATCTGTAACATGAGCATTGTGGTGTAATACTGATTTATCAAAGCTGCCAAAGCCATGCAGCATCAATGAACACAAGTGCAATAAGTACAGTATAAATGGAAAATTAGAAGAGTTTGTGTTTTATTTTTTGCATTTTTTACTCATGTATCCAATGACAAAATTAGCTGGAGAACTTAACTTTGAGATAGAACTCTGTGTGGGCCATGGCTCTTGACAACTATCAACTGCGAAAGGCACATTTTTCGCTCTCCTGACCTCACTTATAGTAAATGTATGCAAAGTGTCACCTGAATGTGAAGTGTATGCAGCGCAGTCCAGACATGAGTAACCATTTCCCATTTGTTCATTCCCAGCTGTTTTGTTCATGTGTATGCATGTTGAGAGAGTGGCCCAGGGAGGAGTTATACAATTAACATAAGGCACACACAAAAATACAAGCAATACTACAAGGGGGTTTTGGAGACTGAACGCAAATGTATAGTTTGTTAGAACAAGTTATTTCTCAGTTTTACTTAAAGGTCCACTGCGTAACTTTCCTGGTGGTTCTGGAGAACTATAACAGGCTGTAGTTTGCCCACTCCTGGTCTAGATTGTTCCTCATTACGGCATTAAACTTATCCATGCCATTTTTCAAGGTCTTTTTGAGCAATAATAAAATACATGCCATACAATGCCAAATGAGGAACATTCCATGCAAAGCAAAAACATATCAGTGTCAAGTCAAGAGCATCTTCACCTTTATGCAGTATAATAGGGAATTTTACCAACTAAGGTATAAGTCTGATGCACATGAGCACTTAAAAGCATAGCATGTTCGGGTGAATGTTGGGAGAGGATCCCCCTCCCTCCTTTTTGTCCCTGACTTTTTTTTTCCACTCCCAGGGCTCCTGGAGACTTGCACCTGTAAATAAACAGGTCATGACTCTCCACTGAGATAAGCCCTGACCCCTAATGTACAGTAGTCTGACTTTTAAACCCAGGTCTACACAATTAGATTAAGCTCTTCGATGTGTCACTCATTGGCTGTTTATTGACCTTAGATAGGTCACTGGGATAGGGAGAAATCCATGTTCTAAAAGCCTGCTGCGGCTAAATTCAATCCATGTCCCAACTCAGGGGTATTTATCTGTTGGCGTCAGCCGGGGACACTCAAGTCTTGTGGGGTAGCATTTGTCAAAATAAATCGTCCTGTGCGCCACTAGTGGGGAGTGACAAGTGTGTATTTAATAAACGCTGATTTGTTTACGAGCCGAGCACTTAAGACCATTGAGTCCCTGTAGATGATGGTCAGTTAAATACATGAGAAGATGCAAGGCAGGGTTAGGGTTATTGGGTTAAGCGCTAATTGTTTTAGGCTTCAGTAACTCTGGAACACTAGATACAAATTAAAAAACAAAAAAATATATATATGTTTTTGACATTAAAATTAAAATGTCAACAGCAAATTGCTGTAAAAGGATGTAATATTGAGGATTTTTACAACTTCAGATTGATAAAAAAACTGTTTCCAAGCATGTTTAAAATTACACAAAATGTCTAAATAAGTAAGTACTATATACAGCGATACAATTTTTATGTGAAGAGAGGACACTAGGGTTTCCCAGACAACCAAAACTAGCTATTTGATTTGCTTCAGTGAAATCCAATCAAAGTTCATGTTCTGAGTTCCTGACCCGTCCGTTTGTACAGTGTGTGGACTATGCTCCTCATTTGTGTCTGCTCTTTAGACTGTCAGCCCATAAAGACCTGATTAAGTGACACCTCCTGCTCACCTGATCACACAAGTTATTTCTCCATGACCTTATGTAACCTCCAGGTCAACCTACAAGCACTGCTGGTATTTTGGCAAAAAAAAATATATATATAAAATATAATTCTCAACTTGGCAAGTGGAATCAGAAAGTTCACTAGTAGTATGTAGTGCAGGTTCACCCAGATGATTTGTACTCCAGAATTTGGTGCTAGATCCCTGTGTATGGGCGTCCAGAGCACCGTTGCCATAGCAATTAAGAACGCAGAACCAAATATTCTGTCTTTTGAATGGTCAGAAGTCCTCAAAATGTCCCCTATAACAGGAAACTGAAGCCCATGAATAAGAGTTATGTGAGACAGCATGTAAAAGTCCGGCGATTACAGTAAAAGATCTTTCCGTTCAACAGGATAGAGCAACACTTAAGATTTACAGCTCTAATCAAAGCTCCACTGCTGATGGTAATTGACCGTAAATTTGGCCATCAACTTGTCTTCACCGTCAAAGGCTGATTTATAAAAGATGAGAATAGTCAAATGTAAAAAGTATGTCTAAAGTTTTAAGAATCAAAACAGTTGTTGTAACAGGGTCATGGCAAATTATTTAGAATCTAACAATGGGAAAGATTGACTGAATTTATGTCTGCTACAAATGAATGTGAGGAGGGCATTTGAAAGTGACTGTATTTAAGTATGTGTGTATTTTATATCTATATCTATCTATCTTACTACTACTACTACTACTACTACTACTACTACTGCTACTACTGCTGCTGCTGCTGCTGCTACTATTACTGCTACTGCTGCTGCTACTGCTCCTACTACTACTACTCCTACTGCTACTGCTTCTGCTGCTACTACTACTACTACTGCTGCTGCTGCTGCTACTACTACTGCTACTGCTGCTGCTGCTACTACTACTGCTACTGCCGCTGCTGCTGCAACTTCTACTACTGCGACTACTATTGCTGCTGTTGCTAGTGCTGCTGCTACTACTACTACTACTACTACTACTACTACTACTACTACTACTACTACTACTACTACTACTACTACTACTATTGCTACTGCTAATACTCCCACTACTACTGCTTAAACCAATTAGCTCCATTATTTACCTGTATTTGCCAGCTCCATGCTGATGTTTGGTTTCTGTAAGTGACGACAGAGCTGTTTACGATGACATCTGCGCAGCATCAAACGTAACATGGCCACAATTATCCCGAGACACTCACTGCACCAGTAGAAGACTAATCTACTGAGGGATGATGGATTGTGTTTTTGTCGAAGTCACGCTTTTGGTTTTGATAAACAACTTGAACCCTAGAGGATACGCAGGGGACATTCCTGGAAGAGCCATGGATGTTTGCACTCCACTTCTCCAATGCTTGTAAGAAAACTTTCACTATAAAATTTTAAAAGTTGCAGAGTGCTGAATTTTCTGTAATTAAGTCCGCCGTACTCATCCTCGGGCTAAAATGCACACTTTCGAAATTGCTTTAAAAACATTGGATGTGAAATGAAATGCCTCAAGGTGTTAGCAAAAAGAATGTAAATGGATAATGGTTTATGTTTTTATGGCGCTGTTGTGTTGGACGAGGAGCAAACCAAACAGTGGCCAACCTTTCCTGGCAGGCGACTTTTATTGGTATTCGGTGATAATTAAAAAGGCTGACTTATGCAAAAGCTTACATTAGCGCAAGGTAAAGAAGTGTAAATAAAGGGAAATTAATGAAATGTGCTGAGTTTTTAGTGGCGCCATGGAAGCTAAGAACACGGCTCACGCACGCATTAAGATAAATCAAAATCGTCATATTTTGGCATGTTTGGACAGGAAATAAAGTGCCTTAGTGACGTGTGAGAGCCGAGGAGAGAAATTAGCAAAGTTCACAAAAGTAAACACAAGGTAGTCTCGAGACATTTGTGTTGTTTTGCTTTTGAAATATTGCTGGTTTGTTTGACGAGCACACCTTTTCTGCAATGTATCATATGCCCAGGAGTGTTAGCAGTGCAATGAAACCATACAAGTTAGGAAACGATGTGAAATCTATTAAGTAATACATAGATGGAGATTTCTACAGGGTGGCCCAAAAGTCACTGACACTTTTAAATCTTCAATAGCTCCTATAATTCTTAAGTTATACTCACCAAATTTTAGCAGTAGGTAAACTGAACCTTCAGAGATTTTTGGCAATATATACGGTTCTAATTGTTCACTTACACTTGAACTTATCATTACTTAAACTACGGGAAGTCGGTTTCACCCTGAATCCTCAATATTAAGTTTTAGGTTGTTTATTGTCTGAGGTTTATTCACAAATACCTTTTCTTTAAAATAGCCATACAGGAAGAAATCGGGACTAGTCAGGTCTTTGAAAACGACTTATTATTCCTTTAATGTCATTTACACTTGGAGCATCTCTGGTATTAAAATGCTGATGGTAACATCACTGGGTTTCTGAATTTGACCCATGTGACTCAAAGTACCACTGAACAATGAGAGTTTGTTCCTCGGTGCTATATTTGCTCATATCAGTGTCGGAAGGGTAGTTCTAAATGCTCTGAAAAAATTAAAGTAAAATATTTAAAAACAAGAGATTTATGATTTTTTTTCAACTGTCAGTGACTTTTGGGCCACCCTGTATTTGCTAAAAAGACTGATATTTGCACAGAAAAAAGCTGGGACAAATACATTAATCATCTCTGGATTTAAGTGGTTGTAAGTATGGTGACACGTTATTGTAAGGGACATTTAGCAATCATTTTCTAAGATACTTTATCTTCTGGTTGGCGGTCTGCTACATACTTGTCTCCATGGTGTTGTTAATGCTTTGTCTGGATTGTTTTACAGTATAGTATTAAAGACCTTGCATGAAAATCAATTACAGGTGTTTTTATTGTTCAAAAATACTTTTTTTTCAAAACCCTCAAAAAACCAACATTATACTGAGCGGGTGAGCAGTGGTTGCCCCTCCACAGAACTAACCTGTATGGCATCTTGGTTTTTTCTGCTCGTACACAGAGATGGATAAGTCTAATGTCATTCCAGAAAATGCAATAACATTTGCATGGAAAGAAGAAAGCGGTTGAAAGTTTCATTGTCACTTTTATAAATTTTGTGCGGCTTCATCAAATTCAAACAAATAAGTTCATATGATT
The DNA here is from genome assembly GCA_019594935.1 of Periophthalmus modestus. Lineage (NCBI taxonomy): Eukaryota > Metazoa > Chordata > Actinopteri > Gobiiformes > Gobiidae > Periophthalmus > Periophthalmus modestus. The sequence continues at coordinate 21,282,283 of JAIEZT010000019.1, forward strand.
TACAAACCACATTAACCAAATATATGTTCTAGGAATTTGGAAATCTCAACCAAAAGACCCGGCCCACCTATCACTTACGATTGCTTCGCTGTTTTTTCTCCCCCTCAGAGCAGCATGACTGGAGGTACAAGTGTCTGATTGGGCACTCAACAGTGATTGTGTGTGGAAGGGCCTCACAAAGCCCAGAGCCCGTTTGTTTAGAGCAGTCTAATCCAAGCATGGAGGCAGGACACTGAGACTGCAGGCCTCCCTGAAAGGTGATCCGGCAGCAGAGCCATCATCGGCCAAGTCCCAAGTTTACACAAGATAAATACAATTATGAGGAGCCCAAAAACAGGACTGCTTTTCGAATGCTTTTAGTCGTGCATGGTATAGGTTTTGGAGTTCTGTATTCCAAAGAAGCGTAGTTAACACCTCTCAGCGTTTTTTCTACAAATAAACAGCCAAACAACAAATATGCAGCTAAACAATGTCAATAAAATCCTAACTATCAAATGTTTGTCTCCATAGAGATTGTATTCCTCTACTTAAAATGTCCCATATCATGCTATTAAACCTATCCGTATCCATGTGCATAAGGACAAGCAGATGACTCTACCAGTAACAGGTTAGATCTGTGGAGAGGTAAGCCTGATTCAAGTGAGAAAGCACGTTTTTTCAAGTTTTGTTTTTTGTTTTTTTTTTCCTTTGGTTGAGCTTTTAGTTATATAAAAGCAAAATAAATAGCACCTTTAACAGCAGCTTAAATCCATCTATATTCCGCACAGCATCATAATAAATAAAACTCTCTTTCTTACAAGTAGCACTCAGCTTGTTTAGCACTGGTCAATTGGAAATGACAGCCGCTAACTGCACGTCTGCACCGGCTCGCTAATCAGCCATGTCTGTGAAAATAGCGCCGTGTGGATTTCAGAGGGTACTACAGAGGACTGGCATGGCTCAGGTGGGCTGAAGAACTGATGCAGGCCCAAGAGAGTAAGCCAAAGAGGAAGTTAAAAATATTAGACACGCTATTGTGGAAGTATTTGCTACAGCTACAACCAGCAGCCACTTCCTCTACCATCACAATAAATATGCAGTTTTTCATCAAACTGTACTACTACTACAAAAAAAAATAGGACGTTTCAAAAGTGCAAAATTATATATGCATTTTCTATTTGATTTCTGTTTTTACTTCTATTCAAGCGTAATTATTTAAATGTTAAATATTCACTGTACTTAGAATCATCTGCTGCTCTGATTTTGCCATACAGTATCAATGACCCAGCTACAAGTTTAACTGAGGGCAACTGATAATGTAAGAACATCTTCACTTTAACAATGTTGCTAAAAAGAGGGGTCAAGTTCATGATCAGCAAAGATGGTTGCACAAGTCCAGTCAGCACAAAAAAAAAAAAAAAAAAAAAAAAAAAAAAAAAAAAAAAAAGAAAGAAAAAAAGAAAATGTGTTGTGGAAAAGCAAATACAGTCAGAATAATTACAAAAAGTTACTGTTTCCAATGGGACCCTTCACTATCTTCTTCACTAAGGTCAAGGGAAAAGCAAATTAATATTAAACATTCTTTCGTACACTGATACTAAAAAAAACAGTCATACATAAAGTCATACAATTTATAAAAAAAAAACAGCAAACAAAACTTCAGTTGTTTTAGTTTAACTTGTTGATAATATAATGGGATGTTATTTTTTATTGAAGAGAGAAACTGAAAAAGTGTTAATATGGTAAAAAAAACAAAAAAAAAAAAAAAAACACAAATGATTTTATTTACAATTAACTTACAGTATTTTTTTATTTGTTTTATTTACAATTAAATTACAGTAATTGCATAGATGGAAAATTGTGTGGTGATTTATGCATGGAAACAAGACACTTTTCTGATAATTAATGTTATTCATCTAAACCCTAACCTAGATCATAAATTGACTAGAACCATGCTTAGTCATTTCTGGAAAGTAAAATAGATACAGGGCAGCAAAATATATTCAGCCCAGTTATGACATTGCATTTCCATCCACATTATTGCTATGTTGCAAAGTAAAGCACAGTTATGTAATGACAATGAAATATGTCGTAGGTCTAAAATGTATCAAAACTACTCAATGAAATCTGTAGTAATTTGAGTACTTGTATTTTGTTACCTCCACCTCTCACCACAACTCATAATGCTGCATTGGCTCATTCCCACACCTTCCTGGCCATATTCATTAATGTGTATATTTACAGTAGCCTGACCAAATGGGCAGTCCCTGTTAATAAAGCCCTCTGGAACAACACTGGTTTTAATGAAGCATGTGAACCCCAGTGTTCTCCAAAGTCACTGTTTACCTCACTCACTAATTATAATGGTATTCAGATGCTGCATGTTTACAGCCACTCAAATCAGTGAATGGATTTCTTAATCAAACAGCGCTTGAGGTCAAATCCGCCTGATATGTGCTCTCTATCATTAAGGGCTAAAAGCCATTTTGTCCGTCACTTTGTCCAATTAGTCCAACCATTCATAATCATTTCCATTTCAGTACACACATTTCCATTTCAGTTTGCATGTTCTGCGTGTGTTCTTCCACTACTTGTGCTGCTATTGTGATCTTACTATCATACATATGCAACAGCTTCTCTTTAGATGTCCCAGTCTAGTTAGGAATATATATATCTTTCGAAGATGGAAAAGGATGGTATATACTTATGCAAATGCAAATTTCCACTAATTTCTTAGGTCAGGGGGATGATCAGGGAAGTGCTCCAACTTCCTGCGCTGATTGGGTTACACTAAGAGCCATAAGTTAAGATTGTTATCATCCGGTGATCCGTCAGACAAATAGGACATCCATGCACAGGAAATGCTTGCATTCCTCAGGAACAGAATGAGTCAAAAAGCCTTAGACAGCCCCTGGACAAGTGGTTTGTCCAATGAATGGCTAAAATGAGGGAAAGTGAACAAGCATTGTTTGGTCTGCATCTGTCTTCAAGAGACACAATGGCTCTTTGATTGTCGTTTCTGTGGGCCCCCAGATTCAAGTTCAATGCCAAGGAATCAATAAGGACCCGACTTGTCAGAGGTCAAATGAGTGGGAGGGAAGAGAGGAAATGGATGTGTTTAGGGGTCAGAGAGACACAAATACTAAATCACTAATCGAGTTTAGGTTTGAGATACAATTAACAGTTATATATGCATGGAGCCAAATCCTTTTTGAGCACATTAGATCATCTGGGACATTGACTAAACTGTTATTAAAATGTTTGACTGATTTTCTATTTCATTGCTGTTTTGTGAAGCCTCTTTGAGTCTCCTGAACTGAGGTAAATCAAGCAAATGGATTATTGTTAAATGCATTTACTTGTACTAACCTAAACTACAGACAAATCTCACATGAGGTCATGATGTTCTAACTTGTTTATTTACTCGGCAAAACTGACAAAAAGGGTGCATCAGCGGGTCATGGGTGTGATCTACAGGCGCTCTACAAGCATGTGGCCAGTAAGATAATAAAAAACAGATAGGTGGACTTGCTAATGTAACCAAATGATGTACACAAAGTTGCAGTCAGTCAGATTGCCCTGATGAATACAAGCTAGTGTCGAAACACTTTGGCTGTCCATTCTGTAATAAAGGATTTTCACACTGCGTACCTACCATAATTTTAGTGTGTTGATTTATTTTTGTTAATTCATACCATGTGTTGTTTTTTTTGTGTGTGTGTGTGTGTGTGTGTGTCTTTCGAATTATTGACAGATCTGAGCCAGGTTTTCTTTCATCTTTGTATCAACATTACTATTGAAAATATAGAGAGCCAACTTGCATAACACTGTTTCTGCTTCTGTTTGTAACGTCCCTTAATTGTAGGAGGACTCCAACCTCCTTTTGTGACTCAGCTCAGGGCTCCACAGTCTGAAGGGCAGACCGACAGGAAAATAAAACAGAGAGGGGATCTGGCTGCAGACCTCAAACAAGAGACCCTGCCTGCAGACCTCCACCAGGAGTACCCTCACATGACTTACCTCCATCCACAGGTCCCTAAAAGTAAACAGTGACCACGCCAAACACCACCAAAATCCGTTGTTTCCTGGCTGCTGTTTTCAACGTTACAAAAGATGACATTGTTTTAAGCTAAAGAAAGGCCCAGACTCTTTTCCTAATATAAACCATTAGATTGTTGGTCAATTTCAAACCAGAAATGAAATCTGTGGATTAAATGTTTGAAGTGCTCCACTCTAAACAATTTGAAATGAGATTTATCACCTTTAATGATCTTTAACAGACAAGGAACTAGGGAAACAACTGATAGAAAGTGTCATTAAGTAATTTATAAAGTAAAGTAATGAAAAATAGTGAGGGACATGTGAGTGGAGGTACATCCTGGTGGAGGTCTGCAGGATTTGGTCTTTCAATGCATGGTGCTAATTTGACTGGCTCTGTCTGATTTAAAATCATTTTAGTTTTGATGACTGAGTGAGACATTTTTTGGTATTTTAAAACTAGCTTTTATAACAATCATGTAAAGATGTTGGCGTAGATGTCATTTTTACTGTAATAAGAATAATGTTGTTCCAAAGCAGCATGAATAAAACTGTCACCAACTGTGAATGACCTGGTGTAATTAAAATGTACAAGGGCGTGTACATTCATAATAGGCACAAGTATAATTATTGTGTCTCTCATGTAACTTGATCTGTTTCTCGTCTATGACACGTGATGACATGAAAGATTTCGCAGCAAGAAATCATCAAACGATTTAAACATTTCCAGTGTGAATTGTAATACAATCACACCCAAGCTATCTAAGCTTTATGCAGTTTAATGATCGTTATAGACCAACTTTGATTTCCTGATATTTGAGTACGATTTTGAGCCTCCAACTGGCACTTTCATAAACTTTGTGGGACTTGTGGGGAAATGGCTCATTGCATGGTCATGTAAAGGAGGAAATTCAAAACACATGAAACAGCAAAAGCCTGTCATTATAGTCTCCGAGCTGCGGCGAGGCTAAGGTTTGTCCAACTGAAGTGGAATAAATGCTCATCACTTTGCAGAACATCTCTTACTTTGGCAGGTAAAGACTTGATTAATGCTAAAGGTGCACTATGAACATTTTCTGGTCACCTCTAGTCTCATGAAAATGCAATTCCTTTGCCTGGAATATTCCATAGTATGGTACAAAATAATTTCATTGCCAAAAAAATGCTTGGTTTGGTAGAGTCACCTGCTTATCTCCACAGAGACAGCTATGTTTTATTTTGTGGAGCATTCCGCAGAAAAAAGAAGACCGTTCACCTCAAAACATTCCCCTTTAAACTTGTTGAACCATTAACTGAGTATGGGACAGAGGAGAACAGAAAGTGGTGACTCACCCATAAGAGGAATGTTGTCTGAACTTCATGCAAAACAGCCTGCCTATCAGCCACCACGCTGAGGGCCGTCTGCTCCACCACAGGGACCATCTCATTCACAAAGATCTGCCTGGGATCTGGATGTACAAAGCAGGTTTACTATCACAAAAGTACTGTATTTAAGGTACAGCAGGTGGATAGGAAAACCTTAAAATTAGAAATATAAATTTGAAACTTGTGTAGAGAAAAGTATTTCATTATGTCATATTTTCATACTTCTATAACAGGGGTGTCCAAAGTTTCTCATTAAAGGCCGCATATAAAAACACAGACAAAGCTGAGGGACAGTTGAGAGTCATAGACTGGTCACCAATACAGTGAATACTTCAAATCTGCGTTTTTATTACAAGTTAGACTGAACCACTAGACCTTTATTCATGCTTTACATCCTCAGTGGGACACATTAAATATTTGATATGGGCTTGTTATAGTAGATTTTTAGAAATGTACAGTAAAAAGCACTGTTTAAGGTAATATGGGCCAATTCACCTGGAAGCTTGAGGGCCAAGAAAAATTGTTCAGCATTTGGCCCCCAAGCCACACTTTGGGCCTGTTCTATAATAAAGGCATTGTATGTGTATGGTCAAAATTGCGTATATTGGGATGTTATTATATTTAAAAAAATGTAGTGTCAAGATTATTGTGAAAATGCATCATGACTTAACAGTTATGCAAAATGACTGGCAGCATCATCAAACAGCGAAACTATCCTTAATTTAATATTCTACAACAAGCACTTTACATTTGGGTTTATTTTTTTGGAGTATATAATTATATATATCTATATATATATATGTGTGTGTGTGTATATGTATATATATATATATATATATATATATATATATATATATATATATATATATATATATATATATATATATATATATATATATATATATATATATATATATATATATATATATATATATATATATATATATATATATATATATATATATACATTTTTTTTTCTTCCGCTTTATCCGGGGTCGGGTCGCGGAGGCAGCAGTTTCAGTAGGGAGGCCCAGACTTCCCTTTCCCACCACACACTTCCTCCAGCTCTTCCGGAAGGATCCCAAGGCGTTCCCAGGCCAGCTGAGAGACATAGTCCCTCCAGCGTGTCCTGGGTCTTCCCCGGGGCCTCCGGTAGGACGTGCCTGTAACACCTCCCTAGGGAGGCGTCCAGGGGGCATCCGGAATAGATGCCCGAGCCACCTCAACTGACTCCTCTCGACGTGAAGGAGCAGCGGCTCTACTCCGAGCTCTTCCCGTGTGACTGAGCTCCTCACCTTATCCCTAAGGGAGCGCCCAGCCACTCTGCGGAGGAAACTCATTTCGGCCGCTTGTATCCGCGATCTTGTCCTTTCGGTCATGACCCAGAGCTCATGACCATAGGTGAGGGTAGGAACGTAGATTGACGGTAAATCGAGAGCTTTTGCCTTTCGACTCAGCTCCTTCTTTACCACAAACGGACCGATACAGCGACCGCATCACTGCAGACGCTGCACGATCCGCCTGTCAATCTCACGCTCCATCCTTCCCTCACTCGTGAACAAGACCCCGAGATACTTGAACTCTTCCACTTGAGGCAAGGACTCTCCACCCACCTGAAGAGAGCAAACCACCTTTTTCCGGTTGAGGACCATGGCCTCGGATTTGGAGGTGCTGATTTTCATCCCAGCCGCTTCACACTCGGCTGCAAACCGCCCCAGTGCCTGTTGCAGGTCCTGATTCGATGAAGCCATCAGGACAACATCATCTGCAAACAGCAGAGATGAGATCCTGTGGTTCCCGAACCAGACCCCCTCCAGCCCCTGACTGTGCCTAGAAATTCTGTCCATAAATACAATGAACAGAACCGGTGACAAAGGGCAGCCCTGGCGGAGTCCAACATGCACTGGGAACAAGTCTGACTTACTGCCGGCGATGCGAACACAGCTCCTGCTCCGGTCATACAGGGACCGGACAGCCCTTAGCAAAGGGCCCCGGACCCCATACTCCCAGAGCACCCCCCAAAGGACACTACGAGGGACACGGTCAAATGCCTTTTCCAGGTCCACAAAACACATGTGGACTGGTTGGGCAAACTCCCATGAACCCTCGAGCACCCGATGGAGAGTATAGAGCTGGACCAGTGTTCCGCGACCGGGACGAAAACCACACTGCTCCTCCTGGATCCGAGGTTCGACTATCGGTCGGATTCTCCTCTCCAGTACCCTGGAATAGACCTTACCGGGAAGGCTGAGGAGTGTGATTCCCCTATAGTTGGAACACACCCTCCGGTCCCCCTTCTTAAACAGAGGGACCACCACCCCGGTCTGCCATTCCACAGGCACTGTCCCCGACTGCCACGCGATGTTGCAAAGGCGTGTCAACCAAGACAGCCCCACAACATCCAGAGATTTAAGATACTCAGGACGGATCTCATCCACCCCCGGAGCCTTGCCACCGAGGAGCTTGCTAACCACCTCAGTGACTTCAGCTAGGGTAATAGATGAGTCCGCCTCTGAGTCCTCAAACTCTGCTTCCTCCTCGGAAGACGTGACAGTGGGATTGAGGAGATCCTCAAAGTATTCCTTCCACCGCCCGACAATATCCCCAGTCGAGGTCAGCAGCTCTCCACCCGCACTGTAAACAGTGTTGGCGAAGCACTGCTTCCCCCTCCTGAGGCGTCGGACGGTTTGCCAGAATTTCTTCGAGGCCGACCGATAGTCCTCCTCCATGGCCTCCCCGAACTCCTCCCAACCCCGAGTTTTTGCCTCTGCGACTGCACGGGCCGCTGCACGCTTGGCCTGACGGTACCTGTCGGCTGCTTCAGGAGTCCCACAAGCCAGCAGGGCCTGATAGGACTCCTTCTTCAGCCTGACGGCATCCCTTACTTCCGGTGTCCACCACCGGGTTCGGGGATTGCCACCGCGACAGGCACCAGAGACCTTGCGCCCGCAGCTACGCACAGCCGCATCGACAATAGAGGTGGAGAACATGGCCCACTCGGACTCTATGTCTCCATCCATCCATATATATATATTTATATATATATATATATATATATATATATATATATATATATATATATATATATATATATATATATATATATATAAAATTGTCTTACTATTCCTTCTAAATTGTCATATAATTTCAATCTACTACAGCATTAACTAAAACTAAACAAGAGGCAACTAGACAAGGCAATCTGTAGGGTGTCTCTGCAGGTTAGACTGGTATGGCTGATAAAATCTGTGTTTGGTGACAGATACCAACAGGATCCAGAGGCCTGTGGATCAGACGGATGAGAGCTGTAATCCTCACATCAAAGACGCACATTCTTGGATGAGCTGGCGTCACCATCTATCCTCTGTGTTTGTCACTAACAAGTCTCGATACATTCCTCTGGATCTGCACACTGCATTTATACTATTTTCTGTAAGTTTACTGTTACACATATACTTTTACACATGACAAAAACTTTCTCTGAGAACAATTAGATACAAGTCACTGTATTCTGTATGTGTGTGTTCATTTTGTCTAGGGGTCAATTTTCAGTTAACAATAGAATACATTTTAAACATATTTATTTAGACACGTGTGGAATTATCTGCCGTTATTATAGCACTAACATTTGCTTACCCACAAATATGAAAAAGGATGCCAAAGTGTGCGTGCTTGCTGTGTGTTTTTGTCATTTTGGGACCCTCACTGCACTAGTGAGGAAACATTCAAATTTTTGGATATCTATGCAATAAACTGTAAGATAACAGAATGTGTACACAGGAGTCTCTGGGATATTTTATACATTACAAAGCGTGTCGGCTGGAACACTTATATTGCCACTGGTACATTTGTGATTATACTGTGCTGGGGCAGTTTTTGCATAAACAAAACAACAAATCATGCACCTGTTCCCGGTATGTTGGGGAAAATACATAACTTATGGAGGGAGACGGATACTTTAATATGAGTCTTTTTGCAGACATCAAATTATCGATGTTTGTTTCATTGGCCTAATGTTTCCTCTCATATATTGTGGCTAATTTTGCCTTTTAAAATGAGCAATGATATGGAAGACTCAAGGGGGGTATACTCAGGCAGTAAGGTGAAAGGCAACACTAAATAATGTAATCTGGAACTCCAAAGCCATATGGATACCACTATGGAAATGTATGTTTCTGTTTTCATAATCCATCACCTGTAAAAACTATTAGTGTCACACTGTCGTTTTTGCTTCATTTGAGATCTGCATCTATCAAATATTGTCTTCTCAGCAAGACTAATGGACTCAGTGTTAATATATGGCAACACAAAACAGGAATTACAACTGTGCAAAAGTTCATTTTGTCAATAAAATATCTTTTGGCTCAATGGACTAGCAAAACATTTAAGGTACAGCTAGTACTGAAAATTAAAGCAGAAAAATAAATACATTTGATATAAAGTTTAATTCAAAACAGTTATTTGGGAATTGATGAATATTATCTTTATGTTGTATACTGTTAAAAAGTTGTGTTTTCATCGGTACAAATATTGTGGATCAGGGATCATTCGGTTTGAAAAGAAAAATAAATAATACAATAAAATAATGGTATCTATCAAGGATGACAAAGCATCTGTACCACCAGTAAAACCAGCGATACACAGGCAATCAAGTACAGTTACAGGCTCATTTAACAAACACACAAAAAATATTAGAAAAACAGAGGCTTCTTGAGACTAACAGTATTAAGCAACTCCCCTTTGATATAAGACAATGAGTCTAAGAGATGCTGCACTAACTGTATGTGCACACCCGACTTGTGTGTTAACTCTGCGTACAATGAGCTGTTTCTCCTCACCTTCTGTCTGTTTCTGGTCTCAGTCACCAGTAGCATGTTTACACAGTAACTGCTGCATTCTTATTCTTTAAAGATTTTAACAACGTACATACGTTTTCTTCCCAAAGTCAACAGATCAGAAGTGTAAACACGTTGAGGACAGACCTGTAGAGATAGTGATGGGTGTCGCTTCCGAGATGCAAACGTCCCTTATAAAGAGGGTGCAATACTAACTGGGGGAGCAAACAGAACAAACAATATTTACATACACAATGATCACAATCATAAAGTGAAGTATTTTAGCACTTAGGCAGTTTGGAGGGAAAAATATGCAGGCTGCAGATGTGATGGCTGAAAAAAAAAAAAGAACACACTTAGCAGGAAACATATAAGGAATCAAATGTCAATATGTCGAATCAATAGGTTACGATTCACCTTATGAATGAGTGCCACCATTGTCATTCGGGTTGTACTAATTTACAAAGGGTTGCCGATAAGTTGTATAAGGTCTACAGGGCCGTTTTAAAGCCTCCCAGAGCAGCGGTGCATTGTTGACCTGTTGGCGTCACAAACATGGAACACTTTACACAAATCCCACTTCATATCATATTTTAGCAACAAAACTTTTCTCAAATTTTCCATTGAAATAAATGGGATTTCGAATAACTAGAAGTGCCACCGCAAAAAAGTGACATGCCATATTGACCTTATTCTGCCCCACCCCGCTTTTATGGGGTGATTTTGAGAAGAACGTGAAATAAGAAATGAATACCCATAATAACAATGCATCTATACTTCTTAATGCTTATCTAGGCCAAATAAACAATTGAGAGAAAAAAAAGTCAGCGTATTTAGAAAAGGCTTCCATTACTGCTCAGTACTGTGTCCTAACTTGTCTCAATTTGACAAACTTTGAAACGTTTCTACACCAATTTGAGCTGTTGGGGCATTTTCATGTAAAAGAGTATACTACATATTCACAGAGGCAAACTGCTAATAGGTGACCATTGTCCATTGTCAAGCATTATCTGATAGTGGCCGAGTATCTCCAGAGGCCAAGGAAGAGAAGTTGTAGCTGGAGGCATGAGCAGTGACAGGGTCTGCTGAGTTACATCTGTCAGCCAGCATCTGGGTGCAAGTGCCTATCTCCTGCTCCACTGGCCATGACACACATGCACTGAATACTGTATTATTAACAACATATGGTTTATTACAGCACAACATCATTGAGTTTGAAAAAGGTTGAATTTGAAATGAAAGTAGATATACAGAACTACACTGCAATAAAATAAACACGGTATTTGCCACTGTCCATAAAGGAAGGGATTTATTTTCTCAAAAAAAAAAATAAAATAAAATAAAAAAAAAAAATACATAAAAAAAAAAAAAAATCTTGTTCTAAACATTTGGATATTTAACCACAACAGTTCAAAGTGACCTTGGACCCTGTTATAATGTGGCCTCTTTGCATACACTAGTGCAAACAGTAATCCCATAACAAACTCATACTACCCAACTGTTAACCCAACTGTTAACTGAAACGTGTGTATGTATGGTGGGGTGGGGTGTAGTAGTAGTTGTGGTAGTAGTACTTAAACACTCCTTGACAATTGCTGGAGTGTGCACAGGGCCTGCCTCAGTGTACTCACTTCATATTTAAAAACAAGCAGCAAACGTAGGGAGGGACGTGGAGCAGTCATTTTCACTGGATCAACACCTGTGTTTGAACAGAGAGGAGAAAAAACGACTCTCCCTCAAAAGGACACTTGTCTCCAGCCCAGTTTGTGTGCTAACCTCTGGACGAACACTGCGGCCCTGTTCAGGTCTGGACGGTACAATGATACAGAGCAGAGGGTCTCAACCTGTGGTGCAGGGCAGGTAATGGCAGTGTTATGTGGGCCTCTTGAATATAAAAGTACATATGTCTGGTTTTCATATTCAAAGTATTATCAAGTTATTATTATTGTTTGGTGGAATAGTAGTTGTAGCAAATATTTATCATAGCTTTATGGCCCATCAAGTGGCATTTTATGAAGAAACATTGAGGGAAATGATTGAAAATTACTAGAAATAGCACTGAATTCTTAATGATATCAGTATATCCATGTCAACATGTGCACACAAATAACGCATTTTTCTAGTTAATCACTTTTTAAACAAAATAAAGATTGTCAATTATTTTTATTCATCAAATAATAATAATAATAATAATAATAATAATAATAATAATAATAATAATAATAATAATAATAATAATAATAATAATAATAATAATAATAATAATAATGACTGCTATGTTATATTGTGAACATATTTAACATCTGCTGCCCTGTCCAACCAGGAAGGGAAATTATAAAATTATTTAAGTCTGGTTTGACCTGGTTCAGGCTGGTTTACACATGATCTAGGCTAGAGTTAAAAAAGAAAGATTCCCATTTTCTTAAGTGGAAGCTATGAATACTTTAAAACTATTAGTCCTGGGAAAATATGAATAAATAATGATATTTCTTGAAATCATAAATGGTGTTTAAAACTTGCGTTGGAATATTAACTGAACTTAAGTCCCAAAACCTCAATAAAAAGGTGATTCAGTCGTATTTTCCGCCTCATTAAGCTGGTTCAATACAGAGAAACTGAGCTGCTAATAATTGGATATTTGACACATTTGCCAGTCAAGTGATGTGAACCAAATTAAAACAGCAACATTATATCTTAATGCAGCAGCTCAGACCTTGCTAGCTTTTTCACAGTTTTCAATCAGAGTAATAAATTGGTCTGTGTGGCTAATTATAGCTGAAATCCAATCCTCCACAATAAGTTACAAGCCCTGCGGGAACTTTTAGTCAAGCTATGTCTGCCACAGCAAATGTACAAAAGTAGCATATTAAAATGTGTGGAGGCACTAAGCCAAATTTTCAGTGATTAAGTATGTGCAGAACAAGCATTTTAATTTATACTTTTGTACTTACATTTTATTAAAAGTAGTAACAGTGCTAAGGACCTTTACTGGATGAATTAGAGAATGCATTAACAATGGTACTTCAAGATTTAATTTGCAAAAAAGTCATCAGAGACTTGCAGTTTACTTTTGATATAGTAGTTTTCAAAAGCCAATTGATTGTGTATGGGTCACACCGTACGTTCACATTGAATAGTGTTTAAATTGTGTCTCGCTCTCTGTGAGACGAAGTGCGTGCGTTACAGTGACATGCTCCTGATGAATGTTGATCAGGAAGGATTTGGGGCGTGTTTATTCTATGGCGATGTTGGCCGAACTGCAGAGTCCATCTAGAGAGCTCCTGCTGGCACCAGGACGTGGACCGGAGATCTGGAGCCTGTCTGCTGATATACATCTGAGCAGAGTTGGTGCTGTCAGGTTTGAGGGGCTGCAAATATTATTCACTAAATACAAACTGTAAGGGGTGCACCTTCCTAGATCTAAAAACTACGGCTTCTATTATAAAAGACAGCAAATGGCATGCAAAAACGATTTATATTAATGTTTTATCACTTATCTGCTGAAATTACACACCAATTTTTTGTATTGAAAGAAATATATTGGTTTGTGTGTCTGTAACATAGACTGTATAAAGAAGTGGACTAAGGGAGTGTGACGTCACTCGACTCCAGTCAAATAAAGCTCTTTGAGGCTAGCAGTTATAGGGAATATTTGGAGCTGAGTTCCATATTTAGAATTCCGACCGCGAGTATCATAGCAACCAAAGAGCCAATCTGGAGCGACTTTGCTGAAGGTAACGCCCCTCCCGCCCACACCGATGGTTTCGACAGGGGGCGGGCACTTCGCAACACTGCCAATCAAACCTGTTGCTAACGTTAATACGAGTGACTTTGGAGAAAAAAGCCGCTTGATTTGTCTGTTAACGTTCTATTAACGTTCATATCTTGACTTATGGACACGAGCAAAATAAAAATACCAGGATGTAGAGCGCGTTAGTACAAACATTTTAAGACCAAAATGACGAGTCTGACAACAACAGTTACAGTTTTCGAATATAAAGTGAGTCGATGCTCACTTCCTATTTAGAACGCAGGGGATAGCGGGTTAGCTATGTCCATTTATACATACAGTCTATGGTCAGTAAATATTAATTACCAAATATTCATCACTTGGTTCAACATAGTTTTAAAATATTTTCATTATTTAAACATCTATCCATTAGTTAAAACTCATCAGTAAAAGTTATGACAATAATTTGAAGCTAGTGACTGTTACTTTAAAACTGAGGTGCAGATTTCCATCTGTTTCTTTATGCTACGTCACGGTAAACGTCATAGCAACAGAAAATGCAGGAAAATATAAATTACAGACTTGCATGAATCACTCTAAATACAATTTTGAGTGGGTAAATGAGAGGGAAAAACAATTATAATATGGTTAAAAGCTCCTAAAAGTCAGTTTTGCACAATGTGTCCCCTTTTTGTCCATTAATGAGAGTTTGTGTGATTCATCCAATACTATGACCCAGCTGTGTGTCACCCATTGAGCCCATGTCCCTCACAGAGCAACACTGCCCCTATGTTGACCCTGGGAATTACAAAGAAAGTCACAACATCCTCTGCATTCTTCACCTCTCCAACACTTAACACCAAATAGAACTGAAAACATGGACTCTGCATCTCAAAATCATACACCATTATTTTGGAAATATTCTTGGAGAAGAAATGATACAAGATTTGGTTGCTTCCAATCACATGGAGAAAGAGCAAATTCAACAAGGACCAAAATGGTACGTGCTCCAAAACTTGCCAGTGACAAACCTGGCAAACAAATTTGGTCCAAGCCAATAAATAAGCTACTTGAACTGAATTGTTATACTGGAATTATTATTGTTAAGATGGCAGCTCTAAAGTGATGTTATTATGCATAGTATTTACATACCCACCAATGTTAGACAAGTGCCTCTAATGCCTGTATATAGCTACAGCCTTGGCCTGCCCAAACATAAAACAACATTTGAGGTAAATTCCCACTGTGCATTGTATCTGCTCTGTTTACACTGATGGATTCTCTTACGACTGGTGTTAAATGCAGCCCGTCGTGTTATTTCACCGCCAAAGTACGAAAACAATTAGTGAAAATGAGCACGGCTTGAGAGGAGGCTTGTGTGTAAAATAACAAAGACGTGCGACTGTTTGGATCTGATAAGCCCTGCCGAGTGTTTCCTCTAATGCTTCTGAAAATAAACAGCTGGCCCGCGGAGGTGAATGGAGGCTTGGTTTGGGCTGCTGACCGCTGCGGCTGCCGGAGAGCTTGTTTTAGGGGCTGGAGCAGTAAAAGCACCCCCCATCAGGGATCCAGGCGCCGGGTGAGTTAAACAGGTTAGTGTGTTGTGAGAGTGGGGCTGTCTGAACCTGCTCAGAGCACACACACATTCATACAGACACACACATGTGCTGCTGCATTCTAAGAAATAGGAGACGAGGCGCGTGTTAATGAAAAATATGTCCCAGTGCACACATGTACAAGCGCATAGTCTATAAGGGCCAAGACAGCATCTCTCAGCAGCATAAGTCACTCACCACTGGTGAATTTCTGAGTTGACATTATTGTGGCATTACAAATATTTATGGACATATTTTAGACTTAAGTGCTGTAGATCCTCCCCCGTCCCTGTTTAATTTCTGTTGCTGTAGTGACACTCATTTTTGCCAGTGGCTCTGGGGGTTGAAATTTAGATAAAAGGTGCATTATATATATTTTCTTATGTGGGATCTTTTGGGAACTTCTTTGCCTGGAACGTTGCACATTATAGCTTAGTATAGCTTGCTTGGTTAATTATTTATTTATTATTGCTAAACACATTTTGAGAAATCTCTCCAGATATGAGCTCTAAATAAGGTTGGTGGCGTCACCAGTTTGTCATTGTGGATATAATTTTATGCCATACTGTGTAACAACATGCTAATCAAAGCAGGTGATGGACCCTTCACCAGGAAAGGTTTAGATCTTGTGTGGTTTGTACTCTGAGCTTAAATTGTTTATCCTCTTTTATCATTTTAAGAGGATAAAAAGGATTAAGTATATAGTTAAAGGTGCACATGAGCTTGGTGAAAAGTTTGGGAATCCCACTTCTAGACCTTTCTTTTCAATTCATATGTAAATGTCTACCCTTCCCCCAGTTCTTTCACCTCATGCTCCTCTAGCTCCCCTTGTGGCCACAGCATGCACATGCACAGATATCCCATAGGTGATTCATTCAGTGTCTGTTTTGTGAGCGACTGGTCTGGTCTTCACATGTGAGTGCCACCAAACCACCCTAAGGTGTGTATGATGCACAGCCCACTCCCTCTGACCTCATGCCTTAAAATGCTTCTAAAAATAAGACATTTAACATGTCTGCTGGACCAAGCTCATAGTGGATCACCGCCCAGCCAGTGTCTACCTAAACAGAATGTCCCTCCTCTGGCAAGTTGGCAATTTATTTTAACTAGAAAGAGAAAATGGCATGGGTAATTTAATCTACATATGCCAAGTAATCAGAATGAATCTTGTAAGAATAAATAAAGGCACTTCCTTGACATTATCGGTTCATCAGGTTTAGTGATGTGACCTAGACAGGGAGAATGTGGGAATTTCACATTCAAGCAGGTGGAGACATGACTGTGGCCACCGGCGCAACAACAACCAGGATTCATTCATAAAACAGGAAGCAAAAGCACATTTGTAACTTTCTACCTGTATGAAGTGTACACTTTGTTACTGGTGAGGAGTATTGTTTTTTCGCTTTGTGATTATTTTCTGACAAAATGATTGCATTTTTGACCTCATGAACACTGATGAAAAGTCTCACATGGGAGTATAAAAATGATCAGTCCAATAAAAAAATGTGTAAAATGGGCATCTGACTGACTCGACCGCCTAGAAGTGGGCCCCTATGGGAGAGGAGACAGGCATAAATTCATAAAATTCAGAACAGTGACAGAGCTCCATGAGACAAGCATACAAATGAATTGAAGGGCTGCCTAAGATGAACTGGAAGTCGGCCATATTTGATTGAAATTACAATGCTACTTTGACTGCAATTTTATTTTAACAAACCAGTGTTAGGTTTTTGGTCCAAATGGGCTCAGATGTGGTATACCACATCTAGCGATATTGAAATTTCAATAATCAGCCAATTTCCTTTGATACTCCTTACTGTTTTCGTGAAGCATACTAGCTTTGAAGATTTCTCACTAGCATGGGCATAGAGAGATCAAATTTGAATCAGTATAATGTGATCATGGCCTGAATGTAATGGACTAATAATCATATCACTAGTGTACACTATAGCTTCCCCTACTCTAGCCTCAACATTATCTGATTGAAGTTGGGGACTGACTTCTAAGCATGAGAAGATTTTTAAAAAAAAAAATGTATTATGGATATGGAGCATTTTTCACAGTTGGTAAAGACTTCAAAACAAAACATTAAAAAAAAAACAAAAAAAACTCACATGCACATGCTTTGTCCGACAGGGTTGAAATTTGCGTCACTTACACACTGGCTGACACATAATTCACAATTAATGCTCAGTGCTATAGCACCACCAATAGGACTGGGGAGAAAAAACATTTCTTTGACAGAAATGGTTGGAATTTTGTCCTTGATCATAAAATTAGGCCCATGCCTTATTTTATTTATTTATTTATTTATTTATTTATTTTTTTTTTTTTACAGTTTTGGCTCTAGGGTCATCCAAACTCATTCAATTGAATGGTGCTTTGATTCCAATCAGGCCAAGTGTTCATCACCACATGCAACTGCTTACAGAGCTGTGCAAATATAGTGCAAAATAAAAGCCTGAAAAGAGGAGAGCAATAAGCACTTAACCAATGGTGACTATAGCGCCCCCTATAATACACATCAAAAGTCCAAAATTATCACAAAACCTTGGGGATTAGGTCTATTCACTATAACAAAAAATATATAAAAATGGGCTAACATCATATTCTTTATCATTTGGATTGTAGAAACATAAACATCCACTGTTTCATATTGGACTTTATTCGACAGAAATGACTTTATGCAAAGTTATGGAAAATTGACATAAACAATATTTAGGTCACTCTGATCAAAAGGGTCAATTAAACTATAGCATTATTATGCACAAGGCTGCTGGTTCAAAGCTGTGTACCTCACCAGTATTATGAGTTACATATGTAACTATGCTTCTGTGAATCACGGATGCAAAGTGCAAAGTGATTGAAAATTGACACAGACATTATTTAGATTATTCCAATCAAAAAAGCCAATTACACCATAAGAACCTTGTGTATTATGCACAAGGTTGCTGGTTCAATGCCCTGGACCACATCAGTATAAGTCAACTGGCACACTTCACTATGACAATGGGGTGAAGAGCAGATAGTGGCCTGGGCAGCTGTCAGGAAGGAAGAATGGCATGCCGGGCAGTCGCAGACAATGGCAATCATGATTCAGGGGAGATCACAATTCAGAGGCGGTTGCAATTCAGAGGACGTTGCGATTAAGGGATGGACGCAAGTCAATGGTGGGTGCAGAGGAGGGATGTGTGCACGGTGGCGAGAGCCATCATCGCTTCTTGGGGCTTTACTTTTGATTAATCTGCAAACACAGATTATTAAAATAACATGTAAACAGCCAAATTTGATGTGTTGCAAGTAATCTAAATTCTTTCTAACTATGGTCCCTCATATTACTCACAAATAAATCTAGAAATCAGATAATTATCAATTTTTGCATGCATAATTTAAACTTTCTATGTAAAGCACTTTGGGTGCTATGGGTGAAAAGCTCTTTATAAATGATCTGAAAATGCAGTCCAACAACAAAAATGTAATTGTAATATGTTTACAATGACAATCTCACACTTTTGTATTGTCTGCTCATTACAATTTGGTCCTTGTCACACTTGCCCATAATCATAACTTAACCTCAACATAACATGGTAGTTTTCAGATAATTGTAAGGGTTGGGAAATGTTGATGACATCACTTGAAAGGCATCAATACGTGTAATTCAATCCATCAGAGCCCATAATCCCTCTACATTCCATACAAATTTAGATCAGTTTGGATTGGAATACCATTTCACCACCAGCACACATGAGGACTTCAAAATGGCTCCCACTCACTGGAGGACAGTGCCAGCTGACTGGGCAGACCTGATGATGATGAGTGGTTATGTTAAAGTGCTTCCAGTTACATGATTTTGAGGAAGCTTGGGGCCTCTGCTTGGCTCTGATTGCTCATTTGGTTGGAGGGCTTAAATAAAGACACTTAATCACAAACGTTCAGTGGAGATTTTCCTGGACTTTGCCGGACTGAGCCAAGACCTCAGGCCCTCACGTTTTTGATTGAGTTATATATTCAACCTCAGATTGCTGGGTGACTCACAGAAACAGCTGCCTGAAGAAATATGATCCACATATCAAAAAGATTACGCAGCATAGAGTGACACTATAGCAAAAGAAAAGGTGAATTTCAAATCTGAGATGAGATAGATGGAGCGGTGCCTTCCATTTGGTACAGTGAGGGGTTTTTTTTGCCTTTTTTATCACCCAGAGTCCATGGTATGATCTGTTGTGCCTTAATTGGGGTTCCCTGCTAAAAAAGCCATAGCTACTGGGATGGACTCTAGCTGTTGCGTGTATTTTATTTTTATTGACTAACTCTAATTCAAACTAAGTGTGTTTATGTAATACATAAACCTGTGCAAGGAAATTCCATAAATCTAATGACACAGGGAGAATAGCTAACTCCACAAATACACTGGCGTAACCAGTCCCAAAATAAACCCAGGGCTATCTTGTGGTGTGCCCACATGGATGCCCACATGGATATTTTGGTCTTTCTAGTGCTATTAGCCTTAAATCTCCAGTACTCCAGTACATAAAAAGACTTGCGTTTGTCGATTTGCTGCCTAGTACATACAAACACAAAGCTTTATTTTAAGACCTTAGTACAAAGAGACAACTGCACTAAATGTGATACACTGCTCTCTTAAAGCCTTGTGGTAAAAAAGGACTGTGACGCAGTTTGTGGTAAATTTAACTAATATCATTTGAGCTATGTATCGGCCTAAAAGTATTGTTCTTTATTCTAAACAATCGGTATCAGCATCAGCCATGAAAAAACACATATCGGTCGATCTCTAGTCTTGACCAGTGTGCCACTGTGCCGCCCTTAATGGAAAACTAAAACTGAGGAAATTGTGTATGTAATTGTACAAACAAATACAAGAGACTAGAATTATTGAATTTAAAATCAACATAAACCATTGACTTTTTATGAGTAAAGGGTCAGATAATTACAAAACATTACAAAATTCTGGTGGTCCATTTTATTGTGCCCACACTTTCTACATAGCTGTTTACAAGCAGGCTCTGGCCACACTGTGTAAAAGTGGCTTAACACAGCTGGAAAATGAAATACATTTGGAAAGGCCTTCTCCTCCGTTGCAACACAGAATCTCCTGCTTCTACTTGTGACTAATTGGTTAACGCCTTTTTAATGAACCTATAGGCACGTGGTTTATACACTAGGAGTAGCAACTGGAGGCCAGGTAAACACAAAGGTGAGACTTGTAACAAAAGTTGACATGTAAGACTAAAAGTACTTCAATAAGCCTCTGTCAAATGCAATGTTTACTTTTTGCTATTTTTAGTGTCTGACGCTAATAAATATCTGGCAAAACCTGTTCTTAAAGGGAAAAATAAGATAGATTCACAGAAAAGGAATTCAGTCTGAAGAGGAAGTTGCCATATAAGCCTTCACCAAGACATTGAACAAAGTGGTTTGAGCAGTGGATTCCTTGTGCAAACTGTACAAGGAATCCATGTCATTCTGGAAGGGTAAGGTCCGCCTCACATGATTAAAAGTGTTTTTACACGTATCCAGAATTAAAGACACCTTTGAGAAAAAACAGTTAAATGACAAGTACTACAAATACATTATTAATTAAATTTTTATACTTGGGCGTAAGCCACAGCTGACCTGGGTAAAAGTGGCTTAACGCACCCAGAAAATAAAATGCATTTGGAAAGGCCTTCTCCTCCATTGCAAAACAGAATCTACTACTTCTACTTGTGACTAATTGGTTAACACCCTTTTAATGAATCTATCGGCAAGATTAAGTGGACTTTCAAACCGCCTCAGGCACCATCCCACGTATATACCACATTCAAACGGGCAAAGTGGGTGAAGTATTTTGCTCAAGGACACCACAAGAGTATAAAACTGCTCTACCTGAGTGGATACTAACACTTATGGCTTGACAGGAGATCTGGTTCTGCCATCTTGAAGGGTCTTCTATAGTGACACCACACCATACCACTCCAGTATCTAAAGGAATACTTAATGTCGACACGGAGCAGAGAGGGGCCACCTGTCAGCTTTGGTCTTACAGAGAATGATTGTTAACACCCCATAGTGAGACCTGCTGCTCCAAACTATTTCTCATCCTGACAGGCATAGAGTTTGTGTCATTCTCCATCACCGGGGCACATGCCACAGCTTCATAGGGCCACCCTGATGTCAAGACAAGACTGGCGTGCAAGCAATTAATGCAATCAGGTACCGACCATTTGAAAAAGATGTAAATAAAATAAATAAGATGACTAAATGCATTGGTCTTGAGACCTGTTTTATATTTTGATGTTTTTGTGTATTAAATAAAATTGAATATAGATACAGGCTCAATTGTTCAATTGTCGTTGACCTCCCTAAGACATTAAGAACATGTGGCTTCGTATTTAACTCCATGAGAAAAGTCTACTGCAATGAACATCCAGCCAATCTGATTTATCTATTCAGGTATGCCTCATTTCACAAGATTTCAAGAAGCCATGGACAACAGGGTTTTGTTCTTTATATATGATGCCTTAAAACTCACTTTCAAGAGGCCTCTATATGAGTAAAATGCCAATCTCGTCAGAGGCATTGTTTTAGATGAGGGTACCAGTCACTTCAGTGTGTCCTTTTAGACATAACAACTGCTCCTTTAGTGGTTTTATATACTATATATTATTCCTGCATATGCCATTGAAACCACCTGCTAGAAATACTGCATGAAGCAACGGCACAACACACTGCTAAAGTCATTACGCACTTTCTCTTTCATCATGTTCACAATGGAGGCCTCACACGGACTCCTGCAAAGTGGGATAGTGCTGTTGGATCAAATTTGGGGAAGTTCTTAATCCTGTCCAGAGGTGAACTGTAAGACTTCTATACCCAAATGAAATCAGAAATTGAAATCAAAAATGGAAAGTGCAAGTACAATGATAAGAAGTATCAAGAGTGTATTAATATGAAAACATGATAAACAAAATTGACTAGATTATGAAGGTGTTACTGGGCATTTGTTTTGAAAGTTGCTAAAGTCATCTAATTAATGTTCTGATCCAGTTGTTGGTCTCATATTACCTTCACAATCTCATAGTCATCATCAAACCACTGTAAATCCAGAAACACATTTGGGCCTAACTGATGAGTCTGAGATGTCAGGATAAACGCATTTATCCCTGTGTCCTTCCTGAGGGGCCCACACCAAAGTGGGAAAGAGGAACATTAGTCAAATTTATGGAAATGATGGGGAGAATTTGTTCCCATGATGCTCAGTGCTCACAGCGGGTGCCACGCAAACGCAGACGATGATAACTCCAGCTGCAGATCTGGGATTCCCATCTAAAGGCCATGGCACCATTTGGTAAACAAAGCACTTCTATTGGAGGCAGCCATGATGAAAAGGGGTCTAATTGAGATATACAGGGCTCTCAATGTGCAACAAGCTCCCCCCAAAAATGGTGGGGACAAATAGTTGCAGAGTTAGCATTTTTGTCTCTGGATTGTGCAAATCTGATTTTCAGACTATACAACTAAACAGTTAGATATATCAGTTAATTAAAATCAATTGTGCAAATGTGTGTAAGAATGGTGAACATACCATTTAAGTATAAGTAAGTGGTAAAGAAGGAGCTGAGTTGAAAGGCAAAGCTCTCGATTTACCGGTCAGTCTACATTCCTACCCTCACCTATGGTCATGAGCTCTGGGTAATGACTGAAAGGATAAGATCACGGATACAAGCGGCCAAAATGGGCTTTCTCCGCAGGGTGGCTGGGTGCTCTCTTAGAGATGGGGTGAGGAGCTCAGTCACATGGGAGGTGCTCGGAGTAGCTCGGGCATCTACTTAGGATGCCTCCTGGACGCCTCCCTAGAGAGGTGCTCTGGGCATGTTGCACTGGGAGGAGACCCCGGGGAAGACCCAGGATGCAATGGAGGGACTATGTCTTTCGGCTGGCCTGGGAATGCCTTGGGGTCCCACCAGAGGAGCTGGAGGACGTGTCTGGGGTGAGGGAAGCCTGAGAGTCCCTGCTTAGACTGCTGCCCCCTGGCCCTGGATAAGCGGAAGAAAATGCATGGATAAGTTCAAGTATACTTCATTAATCCCCAGAGGGAAATTCACTTTCTATATTTGACCCATCCTTCAATGCTGATGTTGACTGAGATTAATGCAAGCAGACACAAAGGCAGTGTACAGGGTCCCATCTCCAGATCCCGAGCTAAAGGCTTGGTCACGATGTTTAGCGTTTTTGTTCCAGGTCACATGGCAGCAAACCATATTGCATTTATCGCAATCCAGTCATGCCAACTTCATAGACATTTCAAAAACAAATGTTTAAACTGTGCCTTTAAGGATGCTTTGCTATGTGTGAAATGCACCTCACAGCCTTCAGCCTTTAGAGGACAGCAGGTCATCCTCTCTCTGGAAAAGCCATGAAGAGGCACAGCACTAGATAGAGCCAAGAAGAATATTTGCACAAAGGCACTATATCACCATTAGAGGGGGTTTGTCTGAGGCTAGGCACTTAAATCAAATGCACACGTAATGAAATATCTCACGAGCCATTTGAAATGTCATAGAAAAACGGCCAAATTTACACACACATATGAATATCTATTTCTATATGGAGCTACTGTATGCAGATCATTCAATCCAGTCATGTATATCCACAAGCTGGTCTTTGCCTCGCCCTGTGGAAATCCCAGAATGAAAAGGCCAAACTAGTAGTACATTTTAGTTGGCAATTTCACATTTTAGGCTTTCACCCACTTCACATCGCAGACAGCTCAGATTTAACTTTGAGATTGAATGAACATTTATGAAAAGTCGGATTTTCATTCAGTACTGAGATGGGCACTCAGAGTGTACAGTATATCTGGCATCTCACCTCACTCCTTGGAGCGTAAGCAGACACTGGAGGAGAAGCAGGGCGGTGCCACTGAGCGGTGTGCCTCAACCCTCAGCTCTCTGGAATCAGAATCTCAAATTGGAAAAGATTCTATACACTAAAGGATTGTTAAAACTGTTGTCCCTTGTCCTTAGTTTTGGTGTTTCCTAATATTAAATACTTCAACCCTTATTTTTAATACAAAACGCAGACGAGCTTCCTGCTGGTGCTCTGAAGATTGAAGAATTTCAAATTAGGCCAATAACAATAGCTGGCAAGCTTCAAAGTTGGAATGCATCGATTTAGTTGCCTAGCAAGCCAAAACCACAAACTTTTACTATACTTTACGAAGAGGATCAGAAAGTAAAAGGGCCTGGCTGGTCAGGCAATCGATTTAACAGAATATAGAACATTTAAGGATAATATAGGATAGCGCAAGTATATATGTAAATGGGACTATATTTTACTGTCACTGTCCAAAATGATTTTAAGGTTAGGGAGCCATCTGTTTATAAAGACATTCAGGATTACTTCACTTTAGATCCCTGTGGAGTTGCTCCCTCTAGTGGGCGCTTTAGACACAATCTCCACAGTAAAAGGTTTCACATTGTCAGAGGGACCAGGTCAGAGGAAAGCCCTGCTCTGTGCGTAGCTGTGTTTACATACAGATGTGTAAACATTAGTAATAAAAGACTGGTCCACACTTATTAAGTTCATTTCCATTTAATTGCTGCATCTGGGGAGTCATTAATTAGTCAGTCAGTGGTGCTGCTGTGACAAGGCTTCAGGCTGCAATGGAAACCACAGCTGCTCGTATGTAAATTAATTAACAAGTGTCGGTGGTCCGTATTTGGACTCAAAACATTGTGCATGGGTATAGGTAAAGCAAAAGCCTCCACAAGACGCTGCGGTCACGTCCCATCTCTGTCGGACAGAATAATTTCACCTCATTACCTCCGCCGTGTATAAATAGAGCCCTTTCCACCCAATGGCGCTTTAACGACATGTGCTTTTTTAAACAGCCACAATTAACCCTTGTGACTGGGGCCTTGTGTCGGAGCTAGCATGCCCACCGCTCTCCCATAGGACCCCCTGAACCCTAGCACCCTGTTCAGGCCTAGTCCGGTCCACTGCTACACCACCTCCGGGCGCATTCATTAAGTACTCGTATATCTCATGCCGTGTTTTCCCAGTAGGAGGATTTATTGGGTGAGCGATACACTTTACAATGTGTTGTGAGCCACTCCAAACACGTCATGACAATCCATACACGCATCACGCTGACCAGGTTCTCCCTAACACATGCAGTGACGCATTCGCAAACAGCAAAGAAAAACAGCCAACTCAAACTTGCATTTGCTAAATGTATGACTTGTATGAGCTGACTGGAGACTGCTGCTAGAAGTAATAAATAGTCACACATAATTACTAGGACTATAATTTAAATCATCGTTTGAAATTATCTTAAACCTGTAGAGTAAGTTTAGAAATATGACAAAACTTGAAATTTGTATGGTTTCTGCTGGTAAAGTAGATGGGGTAAGTACTACAACACAATGGGTCATTTGGATTGCACATTCGGGTTGTGTCCATGAGGAAACCTAGCAATGACACACAGGGATGCCTTCCACAACTTTTTTGCCACTTGATTTGTTCTTCATTGCATCACAACCAAATAGCTATCAGGAAAATGCATATTACAGATGTGTACATGCCTATAAAGCAGGAGTCTGTCTGACATATAGCACCCAGTAACCGAGCAGGGACTCGCCACTTCCTCCCAGTGGCAAATAATTCAGGGGAGCGCTAACTCAGAAAAGGTGAAGCTCACAATGGATTTCTCAGATATTCGGCCGTAAACCGCAGCTTTCCTCACCCGCCACACCACCTATAATCCCAGTGTCAGGCAGCAGCACGCGCCCACCTCACACAAGTTGTTCTTGGACAGATACCACACCAGAGGAGTCAGCCGCGCCAGCAGAGCAAGTGCAAAGGGCTTTTCTTCAGACAAAATGACTATCAATTTGAACAAGTTGTGATGACAGCTTTGGGTGCAGACATGGATTATGTTTGTCATGTTTCAACCACTCTGCTGACAGGAGTTTACACACGGCACCTATGCTCTTCAAAGATCTTTTTTTTTTTATTTTTATTTTTTATATAGTCTAAGGTTTTAGTGATTTGATTGCTGTGACAATATGCTTTTTGGTGATTTGTTATATCGCAATTCCCTGTTTAAAATCCACACTTTTCCAGTTATTTTGTTTGTGAGGGACTTTAAGTAATAAAAGATGTGTTGAGTTGTTACTTTTGAATTGAAAACTGTGTTGTATGTGTGTGTTGTGTGTGTGTGTTTTCTTTTTTATTGTCTTTTTTATTCAAGGACATATAAGAAAAACAGCATAAAATAGCAATATAGTAATGAGAAGCTATTGTAATGAGAAGTAATGAGAATTAAAAAAAAAAAAAAAAAGTTTTGTTGCTGATGTCAGTGGACAAAATTCACAAACTAGAAATAGGCTCTGGTAATATTGTGCAACATAAACCAGAAATAATAATAGTAAAGTAAAAGGTGTGTATAAGAAGTACTCAATCTTGTTACTTAAGTAAAAGTACAGATACAGATTTAAAAATCAAGTAAAAGGAAAAAAAAAAAAATGTACTTAGAGACTAAAAAGTGAAGGTATTTCACACAAGTGTTGTTAATTTGTTAATGTTAAAGTAGTAGTAGTAGTAGTATTGCTTAAAAATTAAACAGATTTGGTCAACAGTTGCAATACAAACACATTTCAGAATTTTTCTGATGTATTTTGTGCATTTATTTTAGTTTGCTCACAGCTGATGCTTGAACTCAGAAACTTTAGTGAGTCTGCTGCCAGTAACATGGTAAAAACAACCCCTCAAATCATACGAAAACTACTTTTTACTTTTCAGTCCAGTTCAAAAACGTAGTGGAGTTGAAAGTACAAATACCTGCTCTCAAATGTAATGAAGTAAAAGTAAAAAGTATATACTGTAAAATTGACTTAGTAAAGTACAGAGATACTTAAAAAAGTAGAAAAAAAAAAAACTCAAACCTACAGCTGCAACAGTGAACATCTGACCCTAGTATGAGGCAGGCCCCTGCGTAACCCGGCGTCTGGTTGTTGTGCACTATTAATGACATTACCATCGCTGTTGTGGTGAGCTTAATGACATGATTTTGTCTGTGAACTTGAGCTTAAGGGCACGTGTCATGAAAAGAGGAGCAAGTGGTTTCACAAAACTTTACCCAGCTGTCAATGTCCACATAAATGATAATCGTGTCTGACAGCGAACATATTTCAGACATGCTTTTCACAGATGTCAGAATAAAAATAGCGTTTTCATAAAGTAACCTGACATTAGTTTGAAAGACACCCAAATGTATGTGAAACTATATATGCTCTGTAGTATCATTTCACTTGCAATGTGGTGATTCTCAAATAAGGAAATTAGTGAAACATGTCATGATCGTTGAGTAGACTGGGTTAATCATTGTTAAACCAATCACGTGAAAGTTCAATTATCTCCCTTTGTTCTTGTCATGTTAATATTATCCCATGCAAAATACTACACTATATGTGATGCATGTGGAGGACAAAACTGGACTTTCTAGACCGTTTCAGCTCTGTGACTTTCCCTCTGCCCTCTGCATATATTAGCTTTAATGTTATGGACCAAAAGATGTGGTTGATTTTAGCACTAGAGGAAGCATGTACCCATAGCAGGACTTGGCCTTGGCTTGGATAAATAAAAGGATAGAGTTTCTGCAGTAGTGACAGTCCTACCTTATATATACTATAATAGTGTAAATGTGTCATCGGGGCTGTGCGTGCGCCCTACAGTCCGAGTTTACCTCAACTGATGGAAATTAATGGCGATGTGTCACACTATCCAAGAGCCCCGGACTTTATATATTTTGACTTCTGATTATGGCCCACATAATCACAACTTTTTTCTCCTTCTTTCTCCCCCGAGCACAGCGCACGTCCATGTTGACTTTGTGGTTTTCTTAAATTGGACTCTGGCTCCAGGTGGCTGTGTTTCTATAGCAACTTTTAGCCTTATCTGCTACTGGGGAAGCTGAACAAAAAGGCCTTTTACTGAACTTAAACATACCATGAGTTACTATAGAATCTTGCTGTACTTTGAACGTCTTGGATTTAATAGAATTTAGAAAGACGTGGAACAGAAAAAATTGGCTCCTAAGAGATACTATGTTAATTCCGCTGAAATTATATTTGGGAGTGAAATGCCTCTAATAAAACTTCTTAAATTAATATTATTAACGCTTGTTCTGTAAGTACTTGACACACTTTAAGATTAAAAGGTGTGGCTTTAGAATAAACTGTAGTGGTTCGAGTGTCAAAAAAAGAGGCATGACACTGGAGAAGTATATTTAGTCGTATGGGACGACATTGTGATAGGGTTGTACTTTTCAGTCTAGTCCAGTTCATTCCAGTCTGGCTATGTTTCTTTTGTAGGGAGTATTATATCTCTGATGACGGAGGCAAAGATAACAAGGACTGAGCTGGCAGTGTGCCCTCACTACAGCACGGGAATGGAATAAAACTTTTTTTTTAAAGCCTGTGCCCCAGATAAACCTAAACATGTGCATATAAATTCTGGTTTTATGGTTTGTAATGTTACTTTATCCAGTTGCATATTTTGTTTTGGATTTGATTTTCTATTCAAAAAGCTGAATGAGGGTAAAAGATCCATTTGTGTTTGTCTCTTCATTTATACAGTAAGGCGGTTTTTACATGCACATGAAAAATCTGATTATTCTACGTCTGAAATGTTCACTCGTGCAAATGTCGACAAGTTATGCAAAAAGGGCAAATGAATGTGGCAAAGACAAAAAGAAAAGTGAAAAAATGGAGTCATGTTAGCTTTCATTGCACTTTGTCTTCCAAATAAATTGCTTAACTGACATGTGTCACCAGGTGTTTTTATTAAACAGATTTGCGTAAATATAAGATTGAATTATTGAGTTATCTGATAATGGTAGATATTTGTTTTTTACTGAAGATATACAGGTGCCCAGTGATTGAAAGTCTGTAAATAAAGCAACTCCAGCTCCTAATTGTATACAGAACTAACAAAATAAATAGTTTTAAATATAATTCCATTGGTTTTACTTTGAAAAGAGAAAAAGCCTCCGTGATGCTGCTTTGACCTGGGGACTTAGGTACAGCTCTGGAGATGGATGCGACTGCGGCTGGCCGTGACTGAGCCCAGCCAACTCCTAAAGCTCACTGGGGAGCAGAGCTGCAGTGTTTTCTTTGGTTTAATTCCTAGCTCGGTAGATTTATATAATGTAAAATGCCATTATTACCCAAAGAGGAAAGAAACCAGACCATCCCCTATGAAGTCATAAAGCCAGAGCACTTGATTTTGTCCATTTGTCATTGAATCTTAAAGGACGGTCAGTTATGTTTTTGTGTTTGGGTCTGTAAAAATAGTGTTGTCAAAAATCTATCTTTGTCAAATGTCTCCCACCAAAACTCAAGTACAGACATGATCTAAAATGTTTTAATATTGATTTTAGAGTTTTTCATTATGTTAAAAGTTCATGGCAATTGCATTACTATGATTTATTTTTTTTATTTGTATCATATCATTATCATCTGTAATTTATTTTAAATATATATATATAACTTTTGTCCTTAACTGACAATTCATCCAAATATTTCCCAAAGAACCAAACATCTTGAATAAACATACAAAATTGTGATGTCAATTTAGATGCTATCCAGAAATTTAAACATTGTTAAAATGAAAAACAATGATAATTGTTTTGGGGTTTTTTTTGGGTTTTTTTTGTAATAACATACCACTACTTACTATGAAACATGCATGTAGCCTATCCCTAAATGTAAGATTTAAAACATTCATCAAAACAGGTTTTCCAGGATTTCGAGGATCTGCGGGAACATGAAGCTGATGAGGTTTTTCCAAAGTGGGGTCATATTTTAAAAGGATGTTTTCTCTGTCACCCACAGGTCTTGAGTTGTTTTCCTAATTGCCCAATGACTACTTCCATATAGGAACATAAACAGTCATAAACATCCCTTAGCAGGATCCACGCGCAACAATGTCCCACATTTATTTCATTTACCTCCCCTGTGGCCGTGATCCTTCAGCACTTGACCTTAATGCAACTAAACTAAGTGTGTGTGTCGGTAATTCTGGACAAGATCAGTTTTCTGTCTGGAAGCTGCAGTGCCAGTACTGTACAATAGCACCACGCAGTAACTCTTAGACTGGAGACTATGGTGCGGAGGATGGGGGGGTTGATGGACATGAGGTGTCAGCACTCAGAGGTGCCCAGAGAGCGCTGCCGGTGGCCTTAACATGGGCGTCTTTCTGCAAATCTCTCGCTGAGAAAATATACACAATCGTGCATACTGGCTGGCAAACAGGTTGAAGATTTTTTGCAAAGTGATTACAAAGTTGTATATATAGTTGCATATTTTGTGTTGTTTCACTAGTACACCTAAAGTTAAAGCATTTCTGTAAAATTTATTCAGTGATTCAATTGAATTCCTAAAGCTCATCCCAACCAAATTTTGTATTACATATAATAGAGCAGGAGAGTCCAAACATTTTTCACCAAGGGCCACATACTGAAACATATTTGAAGCGGAGGGCCACAGGGAGTCAGATGGTGTATTTAACACAGGTTTGACAGAGCCATTGCACCTTTAAGACTTGGAAAATAATTTTTAGGTCTGTGTCACAATGCAATATGATTTTATTCAGGTTATAGAGATAGAATCTCTTCAGTTTGTAGTAAAAAAATACTTCCTGATCAATTGGGCCAGTTTAGGAGGAGGCATGAGGGCCAACAAAAAATTGGTCTGAGGGCTGCATTTGGCCCCTGGGCCGTAGTTTGGACAACCCTGTAATAGAGCAATAGGAGTGACCTGGTTCTGTCTTCGGAAAAGTTTTGTTTTGTTGTTAAGACACTTGTTGTTAAGACACTATACCTGCAGAATACTACAATAACAGCCTCCAGATTGCAAGATAAAATCATCCCAAATAACAAAAATGTTATAATAACAAAACATTTAAATTAGTTTATTGATTTAGTGAATTGAACTTTCTGAACTAAACTACAGGAAGATTTCAAACCAAATTCCAATTTATTGTTTGAGACTCTAGTATTTTCATTCTGAATTGAGCATGAAGAGAGAAACACATGGGCTGTTAAATGTTCAAATGTACAAGTGGGAAATCCCATATTATAAAAGTGTGTGAACCTGTAGGGAGGAGAGTCTATGGTCCACAATACAAGGTAATTACACACATTCATCTGCGGTTATTAATGGAAAGCTTGTCTCCCCTGAAGGCGCACTGTAAAATAATATAAACATTTAGTTAAACATGGCTTCTTTATTAGTCTAAATGCCCGGCAGATTTGCTCAAGCTGCAGCTCTTTTCCAAGTTGTTATAATCTCCCCAGTTTTACAGTAATAGGTTTTAAATGTAATAAATACCATGAGCACGTTTTGAGAAAAGTCGTAAATCACGGTGGGTCTGCGGAGTGACAAATTACTGATGTCACGGATTCAACATGCCAAAAACTACCTCTGAAACAAGGCCGCAGGACTAAGAACTTAAACCTCCAGAAGAACTCCAGGGAAACAAAGTGAAATATACATAGTGGGAAAACACAGCGTATAAAGATGATAAAGGAAAGAATCCATCATTTCATTGTCAGGTCTGTACATTTTTCACTTCTTCTTCCTCTGTTATACCTTACCCATTGCTTATTTATGTTCATTGACGTTCATGTGTATATAATTAGTAGGGCTGGGCAATATTACAAAAAACATTAAAAAATATATATATATACTGATCTATCACAATTTTCAATTTTTTTTCAATTATTATTATTTTTTTTATCTTTTAAAAAATGCCATTAAACACAAAAATATTCAAATTTCTTCCTCAAAAGTCTGAACCCTCCAAACCACTTGCTTTACTGAAGCTTAAACAGACCCAGGCTGATTTCTGACGATTAGAAATGACTAAATAAATATAAAACAGGTATAATAAACTGCAACAGCCTTGTGTATAACCTCTTAAGCAAGGGGAACTTATAACCTCTAGCAATTAAGCAAAGCAAGGGGAAACTTATAAAGACACGTATACCTAAATATACCTAACTTTTTCTGGGGTTTCACATTCTAAAATCAGCAGTGCCACCCTGGTAGATAGATGCAAATGACGAACAACAACTGGAAAGGTTTCCGCTTAGCCTTCAGCATATATACTGTGACTACTGTACAGACCTGAGATTATACAAAAACAAAAGTAAACATTGTGATGAAGTCGGGTTTACTTCCAGCACACCTCATTTACTATGAAACTTTCTTTTAGCAAACGAAGCAAAAAATATGGTAAAAAGCGGAAAGCGGCAACAACGAACGCATAGAAAGAAAACTGTCTGTGATTCTGAATATCATTTCTGTTAAAGTTTTAGGATTTATTTAGGAAAGTGTGTGGCCGTTTTTGCTGGCATGGGGCGACATCACTCATACAGGTGTAACATGCTGCTCGCCGACCGCTCCTCTCTGCCGCAGCCTTCAGACATGTTTATTTGGACATATGCCATAAATCGTGGGGTTTTTTCGGGGGGAGGCAGAGCTCGGCCTGGCAACCACGTGGTGGGCTCGACCTGCTCCAGTGATAATTTGTGGTTTTGGTGCATGTTCGACAGCCTACAAAGAGCCCTCTGACCACCGCTGACTGCAGTTCTGGACTACCAAAAGCTCACCATTCATAAGTTGGGTAATATTAGACCTAATTGTAATAAAAAGGAATTAGACCCAAACGCACATGGTAAATTATTTCAATTAAAAAACTTTAGCAAAAGAAGTTTGTTGTTTCAGAATCAAAACCAGTCTTGCGTAAAATCTTCCTTACTTGCCTACTATTTTCTGAAATCTTCACAAAAATTCTCCAACATACATTAAAGCTCACATAATTACCTCAATAAAAAATGTCCTTGAACCCAAAATGTCTGAGCATCAACTTGATTTGTGCTTTGTTATGTCTTCAAACAACTGCTGTCTTCTTGACCATTTGCAGTTACAAGTATACTATATGTTTCTCTTCACCTCTGCTCCCCAAATCTGTACTAAAATCTATTTCTAAGCATTACTCCCTCATCCACTTGTAAAACTGACTCTAATTTAGAGTTACGCTGGTGTCACCTGGTGAACCTCATGTGCTGGGGCGTAGATAGGTTCTGCTAAGAGGTCAAAGGGCACAGTCTAGCTTCTACCTTATCAAAGCTGTGTTTATTTAAAGTCTATGCAAGACAACGGGCAACAACAAACACCAGGGCCACAGGCAAGACAGGGAAAATTAGAGGGAAATCCCACTAAGGACTTGGGATTTGGCTGATGTGTCCTGCTCTTCTGTCAGTGTTGCCACTCTTGATCTGGGTGATGGGAACATGCTCTGCTCTGGACTACTGTAAAGTCAATGTCGAAAACCTGTAGAGAAGTTGAAATCATGTACGTTTGTTTATAAGACTATGTTATATAAACAACCAATTACTGCGGTTTTCTGACCCCTAGTGGTAGGAGTTTGTATACTTGGTCGTATCTAACACACACATATGTGTGTATGATAGATATAGTGTTAGATATAGATTTTTTTTATTTTTTTTTATCCACCTGGCGAGGGAAAGCAGATGGAAACTACCATTTTTGATCAAACCAATAGTCAACATATTTTCTTTTTTATAAGACTGATTTTTTGTCCCTAATCAAAAAATAATAAAATAAATAAATAATAATGAATTAAATACTGTAAATTAGGATGGTAAAAACATTTAACTAAGAATCATGAGTAGATTTGATTTGTAAAGTTTCTTACTTAAAAAGAAAATACATTTAACTTGAAATAATAAAAAAAAAACTGTCCATTTTCCTGCACAGGTCAAAGCAACTCAATTCAATATGTTGAGTTTTAATTCAAGCGAATTCCTTTGCTGTGTAAAACTGACAGTAAGCTGTGATAATTACATGTTCTGTTTGGTCCGTCTCTGTATGCTTCACCTTGGGTCCACCTCATATAAAAGTTAGCAGGGAATCCCTATGGAGTGTGAGCAGCACTCATGCCTGGCGGGACTTTGTTTTCTCTGCACTGTATGCAGCACCTCATGATGTCAGGGATGGTCCAGTGCGTTTATTTACCCGCAGAATGGCTGGATCTGTGGAGATGTGTGTGGCCCTGGTCCTACTGTTGTAAAGCCGTGCCAGAGGAAACACGAGGCTTTACTGTGTTCCTCTGCTGAGAGATCCAGCATGTCCAGCGGCCAGACAGGAGACACAATCACTGAAAAAATGACTCCGAGTATGCTCTTTATCCAATTTGTTTAATTTCTCCAGAGAAGCAGTCAGACCACTCTTGTCCCAGTCTACTTGCAGGTGATAAAGCCGATAGATGCAAACAGGGAGCTATTTATTTTTTAAATAAATAAATAAATAAATAAGCTAATAATACAGCAGCTCTAGTGCTTACATTTTCTACCTTTGATAATAGTTGATAATGAAAAAAGCTAACAAACTTACATACTTTTACAAAAACAGATTAATGATGACTTCTGGCAGTTTCTTTTTACACATTTGGAAACACATGATTTATTATTTAATTTTTGTTTCATTTTCATTTATATTTCTGTCTATCTTTCATTTATACAGGGAGATGATGCCCAATGAACCAGACTCTCTTTTTCTTGAGGCCCTGTTAAAATACAAAAAACAATACAAACTCACACAAATAAAATAACTACATAGGTCCATTTAAAACAGGTGCAGGTGTGTGTAGTACAAATATTATCTAGTTTTGCATGTTCCTGAAATGTATTACATTTTTGGGAAGCAGAATAACCAAATTCCATTTCAGTTCTTGTGCAACCAAGTTTCATGAGATGTTGTATTAAAAGTTCCTGTATCAAAGTTCAACAAGCAGGTAAGATATTCAGGTAGTCTGTCAAGTAGTCTCTTATAAATAAATGTTATACAGTGTTGTTCTCTTTTGACAGATAGTGATGGTTAACCTACTTTTTCACAGAGTGCTCAGTGATGGGTTTAAATTCATCATCTGTATTGAAATGAAGGGCTGGGTGAAAGAGTGCATCTGAGGGTTTCAAAGCCGAGGCTGAAGTCTGCATGTGTATTGTATCTCCATAATCTAGCACTCTCTAGAAAGAAGGGTTGCTTGAACAATTCATTTTTTCTCCAATCAATGGGATACAGATCTTGTTTCTATAATAAAATGATCATTTTGATTTTAAAACTGTTACAAATTTCCAAAATATGTTTCATCATCAAGCCAAACCCGAGGTACTTATAGGTGGTGACTCTTTTGATCGATGTACCATTTAGTGTATGAAGATTTGTAGCTTGCACATCACTTAAATGTTCTGTAGATATAAAATATATAATATATCATATACTTTTATTTGCATTCAATGATAATTTAAGATTTTTGAGAGAATTTAGGATTTCATTAAACTCTCATGGCAGTTTTAAAGTCGCCTGGTCAGCAGAGGGGGCACTTGCATACAAAACAGCATCATCTGCATATAAATGTATGAGGCTTTCTCTTAAACCAATCAAATTAATATTGTAAAGTACTGGGCCGAAATTTGAGACTTGAGAGAAAAAAAAAATAAACAAAAAATTACTTGAACTTGCTGGAGTTCTATTGAAAGATGATTTTGGAACCAGTTACATGCAGTATTGTCAAATTCAATCTGCTTCAGGCGCTTCAAGAGGAGTTTATGATCTACTGAATCAAAAGCTTAACTAAATCAGTATTTTACATCATTCTGGTATAACTGCCATTTCAACTGATATATCAAAAATACACAAATAGAGGTTGAATGAAATATGGGGCAGTTAGTAATAGAAGTTTTGAGTCAAGGTCATCAGCATCATTCTTTGGGTCTATGGGGCAGAGTGCATTTAAGACCTCCATGTAAGTGAAAGGACAAAGTCTGACAGCTATCTGGATCACCGTTATTACCAAAGTAACCCCCACAGAAAATGAATCCAATAAAATATCAGCTGGTAATGTATGAATACTATATTTCTTACCATCCTCCAGAACTTTGCTGGATTTACATGACTCTCTATCGGTGCACATATGAACCAAGACGTTTTTGCCTTTGTAACTATAGATAAAGATACATATTTTTTTCTTGTAGGTGTATGTCAGCCTGCAATTTCATTAAATGTATTGATAAAAAAAAATGTAAGGTCATATCAGGGTCAGATAATGCTGATGTTAACCTGATATCACTATAATACAGGTCTGAGATGCTCATTAAAATATTTATATGATGTTGTTCACCTTTACACATGGATGTGTTGTTTTAATTTTTGTATTTCACATACACCCAGTAGCCGCTAAGATCCAGTGGGAAAACGCCATTTGCCTTATAATTATGGGGTTTGTTTGTTAATATTATATCAATGAGAGTGCATTTAAATGGCTACTGTCAGGTCTAGTTGGAATAGAGATTAGTTGTGTGAGATTCAGGATAGCATAGGTTTTTTTTCAAAGTTTCAGACCTTTTCCTCAGCCAGTTAATATTTACACCACCCATTATTAGAACCTCACAATTTTTCAGTTTAGCAAAGCCTGGGTGCTGATGATGTACAATAAATACCAGCATTAAAAAAAAAAATAATAATAATTTATATAACAGACATAGACAGCGATTCAAAACATTAATGGCAACACCACCTCCTTCAGATTGCCTGTTACAACAAAAAGCTTTTTCAACTTTAAGCAATTTTCAACACTGATTTCCTTATCATTTATTTATTTGATAGCCAGGTTTCAGAAGATACATCTATCTGGATCAGTTTTATTTGCCCAGACTTTAATGTAATATACTGTAGATGTGATACTACAAATATTCATATGTACAATTCCTAGTCCCTTCCATGTCTTAAAGTTTTGCATATCAAATAGGCCTGACTCTTTAGGAATACTAGGCTTATATGAGTTTGACCGGGTTCAATTTGACGCCGGGGAATTGGGTTTGTTAGTAATATTGACATCAACCAAATTACACAACCTCTGATGGTTTCTTTCTTGTCTACAATATTCTGTGTGAAATCTGCAGTTGTTTCAGTGCAGAATCTAAGATGGTGGGTGCTGATTTTGTCAGTCACATGAGACGCTGTTTATCCTTTATGTGTGAGGAGTCATTCACTTGGCCTGTGAGGCGCAGCAGGACTCCAGCGTTAGTTTGATACTGTCGCTCAACAGTTTTTCCTAGCCCTAGTTAGATGAACATCGAGGTGAAATAGATTATTCCTTCATTTCGACTAAACTTCATGTCACTGGAACTGGGAGATGGAATTAGACCAGCATTATGCATTGTTTTCTCAACTTTAGCACCATGTCTATAAGTGATCCTCGGCCTGTTGTAGTTTAATGTCATTAGAACCAATGTGCACTATCATAGTGAATATGCACAATTGGACAGTGTGTCGGTGAGCATGGTGTTTATGCATGATACCCGAGCTTCACGGCTGCAATTTTAGCCCCTGGAATGGCTGTATGGCATACCATAGACAAATGCCAGGCCCAAAGAAAAGCGCTCCCTGACTGCATCCTCACAAACACAAGGCTAGAGCAACGGTTTCCAAATGTGCCTGCAGTGCAAGGACAGCCAGGAGCAGAGGGGACACTTGCCGCAAAGTTTTGTCTTAAAATGTGCTGTGGAGCCGGATTATTTAGGTGTCACATAGTTTAATGAAGACCAGTTAATCTAAATTATACGCACATTTGGCATTATGTAACTCTTGTAACTTAAACATATCTGTGTGTTATTGTATGGGGGCGCAATCACGAAAATCCAATTCAAGGCATAATATAAGCATAATATTATCTAGTTGAATATGTACCGTTCTTTGTGGGCTTCTATGATTGTTTAGAAACAGAGCCAAGTTTTCATAATGGGGTGGCAGGGGCTGAGTCCATATCAAGGGCAGAGGGGCAGGAGGGCAGGGGGTGATGGGGGTGAAGTGGAGGGGCTCTGGGATAAGTTATCCTTTGTGCATAGCATGCGAGGAGGTGAAAGGAACACTGTATGAGCGGCTCCACTGCTCCTGTCGCGTGGCCTGCAGCCTGTTCCCTGGGTTTGCACGCTCAGCTCTCCCAAATCACCACTTAGGAAAACTCTATGACCACCCATTATCCCACTGACCCAATAACTGTAGGGAGGGTGGCTGCAAAGACCATTCAAGACTGTTTCTGCTATCAAAATGGATTCTGGATTGACAAACCATACACTTAACCAACACTCACTTTACGGGCTACTTTTCTGACAGGTATTATGCAATAGCCTTTTTAACCAATCACCAATAAAAAAATAAAATATAACTAAAACCGTTTCATTATGCAAACAATGGAAAAACCTAAATGATATCCAAAAACCTTTTAGATATTAGCAACTATAATCCAGTTGAGGAGTGATACCAAAGTACTATTACCACGCCAAACTGTTTATTTTATATTAATTAATAAGGTACTATTCATATCGGGATGTTAATCTCCTCAGTCAGTTCTAAACAATCCTGTAATTCAAACTATGGAATGAAATATCCCTTGCTCCACATGGTACTGTTCACTTTTGTAGAAGGCATTTCCACACATTTTACATCATGCCGGTGGGTATGAAGCATGGAGTTGACTACCACATCCCAGTATTTACTCAAAATGTGGCAGAAATTTCAACTGGTCAAGCACTTCGTGGCCCCGACACACACAACAACACTGCACTCAGCACAATACATTATCAGCCTGGTGGTGTAAAGCACGGTTCTATCATTTGTCGTGCATGTATGACCCCCCCCAAGCCTGATACTGGTGTCACACCCCACAGTGCCACCCTCACCCCAGCCTGTCAGCACCTATAGGCCACAAAAGGGCTTCTTTGTTCAGCTCCGTGCTCGTGACGTGTCTTCCAGATCACGCTTCTACACACATTCAAATGCATCAGTGTTCTAACATATAGTAGATCTGGATGTAATCTCAACTCAAAGAAATGATGTAGTGCATTTTGATGTAAATATATATAAATGTTATTTAATGGTCAGTGGATAAGTAATGTACATTGTTGGATCATTCTTGAACACTAAGTTTGATAATAAGCTGTCTAATCTATCTGTAACTAAAAGCGTGTCAGTTTATATATCTGTGAGTACTATGAGTTAAGACGGGTGTACTGACCCAGTGTAAATGAATGAACATGGAGACAGAGACGTTCTGAGCCAAGTCTCACGTAATAGAAATACAACAGTACTCAAATATGACTTTTAAAATAAGAATCTGAACTTGGTCGACACGCCTGGCATACATCTAGTCTTTTTATGCAAGTAAATCAATAACACATGGTTTGAACTGTTCTTTTGATTTGAAATGGCAACCAGGACATCGCATCAAGATACAAGACAGTAAAAACAATAGGCCTATTTTTTTGTAAAGTAAATTTTGATTTCCAAGGACTTTTTCTCCATGAATGCAATCCTATGTAACTTTACTAAACTGTAACTTTCTTTCTATTGATACCCCACAAATAGTTGGTTTAAGTTATTTACGTTACATTAGTATGAGGCATGATTTTAAAGTGACATTTTCATGAACGGCTAAAGGAAATAGCCAGGCTGCATATTTCAGTCTACTGCATTAATTTGTCGTACTTATGTCTACTTCTTCACTAATATGATAATTTGGGATATTACCACCCACCTATGCGTGCACACTCTCTGGATATGAAATGTTAATGTGTGCAGCACAAATTTAGGCATAGTTTTGGTTGAGATGGTAGTCAGACATGAACTGCCTTATTCAAACCAAATGTTGCTGGAATCCACAGAGAGAATATTTTGGTTTCAGAAAGGGCACACATTTAATTAATGCTAAATGTCTTAATAAGCAACTGTCCATCGTTGAAATTAAGCCTTGTTGAATATGGTTTTTAGCTGACCACTGCGGTGTGTCCAGTATATTTGGTCATAAATCCCAAAGGTAGGGAGATGCCATGCTTGCATTCATTTCTCAGTCCAGCCACACACCTTTTTGGAGGTCCAGCAGAAAATCAGGGAGTGAGGACTGGGGGTCAGTCTTTCCAGTCGGGGCTAATTAAAAGGGAGGGGTCTGAAACGTGTGCAGTGTGCTTACAAAGGGCTGGGGCTACCAAATGACTTTACCAAGACAAACACATGTGTCAATACCCAACAGCCACTCATTGTTCATACCTACGTGGGTAATGGACAACTATACTCATATTTAACAACTCACACACTACTCCCTTTTTCGTCAGAAGAAACCAATTTCCAGATTTTTACGATAAATGTGCCTTTTGTTGGAATCATGAGGGTTAAGTGCCTTATCCAGGGACACAATGACGCTTCAGCACTGCAAACACAAATTCATCAGTACAAGTATATTATCTAATGCCCAATATAAAACAATATACCCAGGCTTCTGATAAACTAATGTCACGTTAATCAACTGTGTAATGCGAGATTAGTTGTATACTACAAGCTGCCAGGGAAATAGCATGAAGTAGGGCTGAATGGTGAGGGAAAAATACCTAATCGACAAGCAGTGGGATGGAATTAGATTTGGGAGTTATGTTTTAACAATAGGATTCTGTTTAAATTCACCTTTTAAAACAGGTCCAGGAGAATCGACAAAAAGACTGAAATATGAACTGACAAAGTAATATAATAATCACATTTCAGGACATGTTTGTACAGATCTTAACTACAGGGTTGGCAATTTTTTTATGCAGAATAAGACAATATTTGTGTTTCTGGAAAAAAAATTAAAGTATTTCAAAAGTTGCGATTTGCTAATGCCTTCCATTCAAAACATTATTTCGATCCAATTTGGATTAATCTTGCAGCCCTAGAATGAATGTTTCAGTTCAGCATGAAAATAATTAAATTAAATCTCTAAATTAAACACTACAGCAAATGTCCGCTCATTTAAGAAAACCAGACAACATATGGTCTTAATCGGTCTTATCAGGCTATCTAATTTTGTAGAAAAATAACATAAAAGACATAAAAGTATAGCATAATAAGATGAGGCCTTCACATGGTCACTGAATGCAGCTTCAGAGTCCTACATCCAAAAACCATGTCACAGAGGTAACTGTTACCTGAGAGAGGCCCAAATATTAGAGAGACTATTAAATGGTGAGAGTTTCCAAGTGGAAAGGCCTATTGGTACCCAGGCTGCAGTTTATGGGGGTCACAACAATTGGGGGTAAAGCACACCCAATCCTTCAGTGGCCCAAATTTGCAGTAACACTGTCAACACCCAGGGGAGAGGGGACCTGCGGGGGTCAGTGTGGGGGCAATGCCTGGTGCCAGAACCTCTCACCTTGACTCGTAAATCCCAACAATCTGCACTGCCACTGAGCGCACGGCTGAGGTCAGGTGTTTGGGCTCCTGTGGCAGAGGCAAAGACGTCATGTTCCTCTAGAAGTGACAGAAAGAAAAGTCCAACACAGGTTTAGTAGAACAGCAAACATTCCAGCTCAAATTCCCACTCATATCAGTTCTCAGACGACTCATTCACACTGTAGATGTAATGTGTACGCTACGCTAGGATTATTAATCAAAGGATTTTATTTTTTATCTCTATGCCAGGTATCAAGTGGGACATTTGTCTACTTCCATGTATAAGATTTTAATAATGTATGGACAATAAGTAAAGAAATGTAGCCCTGATTTCTAGGCATATAACGCTCTCTGTTATGATTTAGTAACGAGGAGCCGCTCTCCAACAAAAAATGCAAACTTGATTTTGATACTAAGGAAAAAGTTCAGCACTGAAAAAACACAGACCTGCTCAAATCAGTGTCAAGTTTGGATAGTAATTAGTTTTTGTTTAGTATCTGCATGGTATGATTGTTTGACACCTAGATGAAGAAACACCACTTGTGTTTTTTAAAGAGAAAACAACATAGGTAATATCGCAAAACAATCGATTAGCATTATATAGGATGATTAACAAAGAATCTGCACAGTGGTGCAAGCGCTCTGTGGACCCGCTTGTACCACTGACTCTACTGGCTGGTCTGGCTATTTGCTTTGGCAGAACCAGGAGACTGGAAACATGTCATGTGACTTCTAGAAAGACCGTTTCCCACCACTATTATGCCTAAATGCCAAACCTAAGTCATGCACAGTAGTTATTACTGTTCATTACAAACAGGTTGTTGCAGTTGCTGCCTTATGTGGGAAATGGGTAATGATAACTAAGCAGCAAAGAGCAGAGTAA
>JAIEZT010000019.1:21325155-21567655 GCA_019594935.1 Periophthalmus modestus
TAGAAGTGGGCCCCTATGGGGAGAGACACAGGCAATTTGGCATAAATTCATAAAATTCAGAACAGTGACAGAGCTCCATGAGACAAGCATACAAATGAATTGAAGGGCTGCCTAAGATGAACTGGAAGTCGGCCATATTTGATGAAATTACATGCTACTTTGACTGCAATTTTATTTTAACAAACTATGTGTTAGGTTTTTGGGCCAATGGCTCAGATGTGGTATACCAATAGCGATATTGAAATTTCAATAAATCAGCCAATTTCCTTTGATACTCCTTAACTGTTTTCGTGAAGCATACTAGCTTTGAACGATTTTCTCACTAGCATGGGCATAGAGAGATCAAATTTGAATCAGTATACTGTGATCATGGCCTGAATGTAATGGACTAATAATCATATCACCGAGTGTACACTATATCTTCCCCTACTCTAGCCCTCAAACATTATCTGATTGAAGTTGGGGACTGACTTCTAAGCCTGAAGATTTAAAAAACAAAAAAAAAAAACAAAATGTATTATGGATTGGAGCATTTTTCACAGTTGGTTAAAGACTTCAAAACACCCATTAAAAAAAAAAACCCACAAAAAAACTCACATGCACATGCTTTGTCCGACAGGGGTGAAATTTGCGTCACTACCACACACTGGCTGACACATAATTCACAAATTAATGCTCAGTGCTATAGCAACCACCAATAGGACTGGGGAGAAAAAACATTTCGTTGACAGAAATGGTTGGAATTTGTCCCTTGATCATAAAATTAGGCCCATGCCTTATTTATTTATTTATTTATTTATTTTTTATTTTTTTTTTTTTACAGTTTTGGCTCTAGGGTCATCCAAACTCATTCAATTGAATGGTGCTTTGATTCCAGTCAGGCCAAGTGTTCATCACCACATGCAACTGCTTACAGAGCTGTGCAAATATAGTGCAAATAAAAGCCTGAAAAGAGGAGAGCAATAAGCACTTAACCAATGGTGACTATAGCGCCCCCTATAATACACATCAAATGTCCAAATTATCAAAAACCTGGGGATTAGGTCTATTCACTATAACAAAAAAATATATAAAATGGACTAACATCATATTCTTTATCATTTGGATTGTAGAAACATAAACATCACTGTTTCATATTGGACTTTCATTACGACAGAAGACATGACTT
This sequence comes from Periophthalmus modestus, assembly GCA_019594935.1. Taxonomy (NCBI): domain Eukaryota; kingdom Metazoa; phylum Chordata; class Actinopteri; order Gobiiformes; family Gobiidae; genus Periophthalmus; species Periophthalmus modestus. Next base: position 21,326,324 of record JAIEZT010000019.1, read on the forward strand.
TATGCAAAGTTTATGGAAAATTGACATAAACATATTTAGGTCACTCTGATCAAAAGGGTCAATTAAACTATAGCATTATTATGCACAAGGCTTGCTGGTTCAAAGCTGTGTACCTCACCAGTATTATGAGTTACATATGTAACTATGCTTCTGTGAATCACGGATGCAAAGTGCAAAGTGATTGAAAGTGACACAGACATTATTTAGATTATTCCAATCAAAAAAAGCCAATTACACCATAAGAACCTTGTGTATTATGCACAAGGTGCTGGTTCAATGCCCTGGACCACATCAGTATAAGTCAACTGGCACACTTCCCCACTATGACAATGGGGTGAAGAGATAGTGTAGGGGCACTGGGCAGCTGTCAGGAAGGAAGAAAATGGCATGCCGGGCAGTCGCAGATCACAATGGGCATCATGATTCAGGGGAGATCACAATTCAGAGGCATTCGGGTTGCAGGCGGTCAGAGGACGTTGCGATTAAGGGATGGACGCAAGTCAATGGTGGGTGCAGAGGAGGGATGTGTGCACGGTGGGCGAGAGCCATCATCGCTTCTTGGGGCTTTACTTTTGATTAATCTGCAAACACAGATTATTAAAATAACATGTAAACAGCCAATTTTGATGTGTTGCAAGTAATCTAAATTCTTTCTAACTATGGTCCCTCATATTACTCACAAATAAATCTAGAAATCAGATAATTATCAATTTTTGCATGCATAATTTAAACTTTCTATGTAAAAGCACTTTGGGTGCTATGGGTGAAAAGCTCTTTATAAATGATCTGAAAATGCAGTCCAACAACAAACTGAATTGTAATATGTTCTGACAATCTCACACTTTGTATTGTCTGCTCATTACAATTTGGTCCTTGTCACACTTGCCCATAATCATAACTTAACCTCAACATAACATGGTAGTTTTCAGATAATTGTAAGGGTTGGGAAATGTTGATGACATCACTTGAAAGGCATCAATACGTGTAATTCAATCCATCAGAGCCCATAATCCCTCCAATCCACATTCCATAATCACATTCCATACAAATTAGATCAGTTTGGATTGGAATACCATTTCACCAAGCACACATGAGGACTTCAAAATGGCTCCCACTCACTGGAGGACAGTGCCAGCTGACTGGGCAGACCTGATGATGAGTGGTTATGTTAAAGTGCTTCCAGTTACATGATTTTGAGGAAGCTTGGGGCCTCTGCTTGGCTCTGATTGCTCATTTTGGGTTGGAGGGCTTAAATAAAGACACTTAATCACAAACGTTCAGTGGAGATTTTCCTGGACTTTGCCGGACTGAGCCAAGACCTCAGGCCCTCACGTTTTTGATTGAGTTATATATTCACCTCAGATTGCTGGGTGACTCACAGAAACAGCTGCCTGAAGAAATATGATCCACATATCAAAAGATTACGCAGCATAGAGTGACACTATAGCAAAAGAAAAGGTGAATTTCAAATCTGAGATAGATAGATGGAGCGGTGCCTTCCATTTGGTACAGTGAGGGTTTTTTTTTGCCTTTTTTATCACCCAGAGTCCATGGTATGATCTGTTGTGCCTTAATTGGGGTTCCCTGCTAAAAAAGCCATAGCTACTGGGATGGACTCTAGCTGTTGCGTGTATTTTATTTTTATTGACTAACTCTAATTCAAACTAAGTGTGTTTATGTAATACATAAACCTGTGCAAGGAAATTCCATAAATCTAATGACACAGGGAGAATAAGCTAACTCCACAAATACACTGGCGTTAAACCAGTCCCAAAATAAACCCAGGGCTATCTTGTTGGTGTTGCCCACATGGATATTTGGACTTTCTAGTGCTATTAGCCTTAAATCTCCAGTACTCCAGTTGGTCGATTTGCTGCCTAGTACATACAAACACAAAGCTTTATTTTAAGACCTTAATACAAAGAGACAACTGCACTAAATGTGATACACTGCTCTCTTAAAGCCTTGTGGTAAAAAAAGGGACTGTGACGCAGTTTGTGGTAAATTTAACTAATAATCATTTGAGCTATGTATCGCCCTAAAAGTATTGTTCTTTATTCTAAAACAATCGGGTATCAGCATCAGCCATGAAAAAAACACATATCGGTCGATCTCTAGTCTTGACCAGTGTGCCACTGTGCCGCCCTTAATGGAAAACTAAAACTGAGGAAATTGTGTATGTAATTGTACAAACAAATACAAGAGACTAGAATTATTGAATTAAAAATCAACATAAACCATTGACTTTTTATGAGTAAAGGGTCAGATAATTACAAACATTACAAAATTCTGGTGGTCCATTTTATTGTGCCCACACTTTCTACATAGCTGTTTACAAGCAGGCTCTGGCCACACTGTGTAAAAGTGGCTTAACACAGCTGGAAAAATGAAATACATTTGGAAAGGCCTTCTCCTCCGTTGCAACACACAGAATCTCCTGCTTCTACTTGTGACTAATTGGTTAACGCCTTTTTAATGAACCTATAGGCACGTGGTTTATACACTAGGAGTAGCAACTGGAGGCCAGGTAAACACAAAGGTGAGAGACTTGTAACAAAAGTTGACATGTAAGACTAAAAGTACTTCAATAAGCCTCTGTCAAATGCAATGTTTACTTTTTGCTATTTTTAGTGTCTGACGCTAATAAATATCTGGCAAAACCTGTTCTTAAAGGGAAAAATAAGATAGATTCACAGAAAAGGAATTCAGTCTGAAGAGGAAGTTGCCATATAAGCCTTCACCAAGACATTGAACAAAGTGGTTTGAGCAGTGGATTCCTTGTGCAAACTGTACAAGGAATCCATGTCATTCTGGAAGGTAAGGTCCGCCTCACATGATTAAAAGTGTTTTTACACCGTATCCAGAATTAAAGATTTGAGAAAAAACAGTTAATGACAAGTACTACAAATACATTAATAATTAAATTTTTATACTTGGGCGTAAGCCACAGCTGACCTGGGTAAAAGTGGCTAACGCACCCAGAAAATAAAATGCATTTGGAAAGGCCTTCTCCTCCATTGCAAAACAGAATCTACTACTTCTACTTGTGACTAATTGGTTAACACCCTTTTAATGAATCTATCGGCAAGATTAAGTGGACTTTCAAACCGCCTCAGGCACCATCCCACGTATATACCACATTCAAACGGGCAAAGTGGGTGAAGTATTTTGCTCAAGGACCACAACAAGAAAACTGCTCTAAACCTGAGTGGATACTAACACTTATGGCTTGACAGGAGATCTGGTTCTGCCATCTTGAAGGGTCTTCTATAGTGACACCACACCATAACCACTCCAGTATCTAAAGGAATACTTAATGTCGACACGGAGCAGAGAGGGGCCACCTGTCAGCTTTGGTCTTACAGAGAATGATTGTAAACACCCCATAGTGAGACTGCTGCTCCAAACTATTTCTCATCCTGACAGGCATAGAGTTTGTGTCATTCTCCATCACCGGGGCACATGCCACAGCTTCATAGGGCCACCCTGATGTCAAGACAAGACTGGCGTGCAAGCAATTAATGCAATCAGGTACCGACCATTTGAAAAAGCCGACTTTAAATAAAAGGATAAATAAGATGACTAAATGCATTGTCTTGAGACCTGTTTTATATTTTGATTATTTTTGTGTATTAAATAAAATTGAATATAGATACAGGCTCAATTGTTTCAATTGTCGTTGACCTCCCTAAGACATTAAGAACATGTGGCTTCGTATTTTAACTCCATGAGAAAAGTCTACTGCAATGAACATCCAGCCAATCTGATTTATCTATTCAGGTATGCCTCATTTCACAAGATTTCAAAGAAGCCATGGACAACAGGGTTTTGTTCTTTATATATGATGCCTTAAAACTCACTTTCAAGAGGCCTCTATATGATTAAAATGCCAATCTCGTCAGAGGCATTGTTTTTAGCATGAGGGTACCAGTCACTTCAGTGTTTTCCTTTTAGACATAACAACTGCTCCTTTAGTGGTTTTATATACTATATATTATTCCTGCATATGCCATTGAAACCACCTGCTAGAAATACTGCATGAAGCAACGGCACAACACACTGCTAAAGTCATTACGCACTTTCTCTTTCATCATGGTTCACAATGGAGGCCTCACAACGGACTCCTGCAAAGTGGGATAGTGCTGTTTGGATCAAATTTGGGGAAGTTCTTAATCCTGTCCAGAGGTGAACTGTAAGACTTCTATACCCAAATGAAATCAGAAATTGAAATCAAAAATGGAAAGTGCAAGTACAATGATAAGAAAGTATCAAGAGTGTATTAATATGAAAAACATGATAAACAAAATTGACTAGATTATGAAGGTGTTACTGGGCATTTGTTTTGAAAAGTTGCTAAAGTCATCTAATTAATGTTCTGATCCAGTTGTTGGTCTCATATTACCTTCACAATCTCATAGTCATCATCAAACCACTGTAAATCCAGAAACCATTTGGGCCTAACTGATGAGTCTGAGATGTCAGGATAAACGCATTTATCCCTGTGTCCTTCCTGAGGGGCCCACACCAAAGTGGGAAAGAGGAACATTAGTCAAATTTATGGAAATGATGGGAGAATTTGTTCCCATGATGCTCAGTGCTCACAGCGGGTGCCACGCAACACGCAGACGATGATAACTCCAGCTGCAGATCTGGGATTCCCATCTAAAGGCCATGGCACCATTTGGTAAACAAAGCACTTCTATTGGAGGCAGCCATGATGAAAAGGGGTCTAATTGAGATATACAGGGCTCTCAATGTGCAACAAGCTCCCCCCAAAAATGGTGGGGACAAATAGTTGCAGAGTTAGCATTTTTGTCTCTGGATGTGCAAATCTGATTTTTCAGACTATACAACTAAACAGTTAGATATATCAGTTAATTAAAATCAATTGTGCAAATGTGTGTAAGAATGGTGAAACATACCATTAAGTATAAGTAAGTGGTAAAGAAGGAGCTGAGTTGAAAGGCAAAGCTCTCGATTTACGGTTCAGTCTACATTCCTACCCTCACCTGATATGGGTGAGAGCTCTGGGTAAGTGACTGAAAGGATAAGATCACGGATACAAGCGGGCCAAAATGGGCTTTCTCCGCAGGGTGGCTGGGTGTCTCTTCTTAGAGATGGGGTGAGGAGCTCAGTCACAGGGAGGTGCTCGGAGTAGCTCGGGCATCTACTTAGGATGCCTCCTGGACGCCTCCCTAAGAGAGGTGCTCTGGGCATGTTGCACTGGGGAGGAGCCCCCGGGGAAGACCAGGATGCAATGGGGGACTATGTCTTTCGGCTGGCCTGGGAAGCCTTGGGGTCCTACCAGAGGAGTGGATAGACGTGTGGGGTGGGAAGCCTGAGAGTCCCTGCTTCGGACTGCTGCCCCCTGGCCCTGGCCCCTGGATAAGCGGAAGAAAATGCATGTCTATAAGTTCAAGTATACTTCATTAATCCCCAGAGGGGAATTCACTTTCTATAGCTGACCCATCCTTCAAGCTGATGTTGCACGGTCACGCCTGAGACCCATGCTTAATGCAAGCCTGAGAGTAAAAGGCAGTACACCAGGCAGTGGACCAAGTCCCTCTCCATGCGCAGGATCCCCGAGCTAGAGGCTATGGGTCACGATATTTTAGCGTTTTAGGCTGATGTTGACTGAGGTCAATGCATGCAGACACAAGGCAAACCATATTGCCCATTATCGCAATCCCCGAGCCTAAAGGCAGTGCCGATGTTAGGGGCGTTCATAGACATGGCAGCAAACACATATGTTTAAAAACCTTTGCCTTTAATAGCGCTTTGCAAATGTGTTAAATGTCCCCTTGGACGCCTTCAGCTCTTAGAGGAAAGCAGGTCACATCCCAGTCCTGTAGGACACGCAGGTAAGCCCTATCTCTGTGGAACACCTCAGGTCATGAAGAGGCGTCAGCACTCTCTCTGGATAGGCACAGCCTAGTATAGAAAGATAGAATATTGCACAAAGGCACACTATATTCACCATTAGAGGGGGTTTGTCTGAGGCTAGGGCACTTAAATCAAATGCACACGTAATGAAATAATCTCACGAGCCATTTGAAATGTCATAGCAGAAAACGGGCCAATTTTACACACACATGATGAATATCTATTTCTATATGGAGCTACTGTATGCAGATCATTCAATCCAGTCATGTATATCCACAAGCTGGTCTTTGCCTCGCCCTGTGGAAATCCCAGAATGAAAAGGCCAAACTAGTAGTACATTTTTAGTTGGCAATTTCACATTTTAGGCTTTCACCCACTTCACACACCGCAGACAGCTCAGATTTAACTTTGAGATTGAATGAACATTTATGAAAAGTCGGATTTTTCATTCAGTACTGAGCATGGGCACTCAGAGTGTACAGTATATCTGGCATCTCACCTCACTCCTTGGAGCGTAAGCAGACACTGGAGGAGAAGCAGGGCGGTGCCACTGAGCGGTGTGCCTCAACCCTCAGCTCTCTGGAATCAGAATCTCAAATTGGAAAAGATTCTATACACTAAAGGATTGTTAAAACTGTTGTCCCTTGTCCTTAGTTTTGGTGTTTCCTAATATTAAATACTTCAACCTTATTTTTAATACAAAACGCAGACGAGCTTCCTGCTGGTGCTCTGAAGATTGAAGAATTTCAAATTAGGCCAATAACAATAGCTGGCAAGCTTCAAAGTTGGAATGCATCGATTTAGTTGGGCCTAGCAAGCCAAAACCACAAACTTTTACTATACTTTTACGAAGAGGATCAGAAAGTAAAAGGGGCCTGGCTGGTCAGGCAATCGATTTAACAGAATATAGAACATTTAAGGATAATATAGGATAGCGCAAGTATATATGTAATGGGGACTATATTTACTGTCACTGTCCAAAATGATTTTAAGGTTAGGGAGCCATCTGTTTATAAAGACATTCAGGATTACTTCACTTTAGATCCCTGTGGAGTTGCTCCCTCTAGTGGGCGCTTTTAGACACAAATCTCCACAGTAAAGGTTTCACATTGTCAGAGGGACCAGGTCAGAGGAAAGCCCTGCTCTGTGCGTAGCTGTGTGTTTACATACAGATGTGTAAACATTAGTAATAAAAGACTGGTCCACACTTATTAAGTTCATTTCCATTTAATTGCTGCTGCTCTGGGGAGTCATTAATTAGTCAGTCAGTGGTGCTGCTGTGACAAGGCTTCAGGCTGCAATGGAAACCACAGCTGCTCGTATGTAAATTATTAACAAGTGTCGGTGGTCCGTATTTGGACTCAAAACATGTGCATGGGTATAGGTAAAGCAAAAGCCTCCACAAGACGCTGCGGTCACGTCCCATCTCTGTCGACAGAATAATTTCACCTCATTACCTCCGCCGTGTATAATATAGAGCCTTTCCACCCAATGGCGCTTTAACGACATGTGCTTTTTAACAGCCACAATTAACCCTCTTGTGACTGGGGCACCTTGTGTCGGAGCTAGCATGCCCACCGCTCTCCCCATAGGACCCCCCTGAACCCTAGCACCCTGTTTCAGGCCTAGTCCGGTCCCACTGCTACACCACCTCCGGGCGCATTCATTAGTAGTCGTCGTATATCTCATGCCGTGTTTTCCCAGTAGGAGGATTATTGGGTGAGCGATACACTTTACAATGTGTTGTGAGCCACTCCAAACACGTCATGACAATCCATACACGCATCACGCTGACCAGGTTCTCCTAACACATGCAGTGACGCATTCGCAAACAGCAAAGAAAACAGCCAACTCAAACTTTGCATTTGCTAAATGTATGACTTGTATGAGCTGACTGGAGACTGCTGCTAGAAGTAATAAATAGTCACACATAATTACTAGGACTATAATTTAAATCATCGTTTGAAAATATCTTAAACCTGTAGAGTAAGTTTAGAAATATGACAAAACTTGAAATTGTCTGTATGGTTTCTGCTGGTAAAGTAGATGGGGTAAGTACTACAACACAATGGGTCATTTGGATTGCACATTCGGGTTGTGTCCATGAGGAAACCTAGCAATGCGACACACAGGGATGCCTTCCACAACTTTTTTTTGCCACTTGATTTGTTCTTCATTGCATCACAACCAAATAGCTATCAGGAAAATGCATATTACAGATGTGTACATGCCTATAAAGCAGGAGTCTGTCTGACATATATAGCACCCAGTACCGAGCAGGGACTCGCCACGCCACTTCTCCCAGTGGCAAAATAATTCAGGGGAGCGCGCTAACTCAGAAAAGGTGAAGCTCACAATGGATTTCTCAGATATTCGGCCGTAAACCGCAGCTTTCCTCACCCGCCACACCACCTATAATCCCAGTGTCAGGGCAGCAGCACGCGCCCCACCTCACACAAGTTGTTTCTTGGACAGATACCACACCAGAGGAGTCAGCCGCGCCAGCAGAGCAAGTGCAAAGGGCTTTTCTTCAGACAAAAATGACTATCAATTTGAACAAGTTGTGATGACAGCTTTGGTGTGCAGACATGGATTATGTTTGTCATGTTTCAACCACTCTGCTGACAGGAGTTTACACACGGCACCTATGCTCTTCAAAGATCTTTTTTTTTTTATTTTTATTTTTTATATAGTCTAAGGTTTTAGTGATTTGATTGCTGTGACAGTATGCTTTTTGGTGATTTGTTATATCGCAATTCCCTGTTTAAAATCCACACTTTTCCAGTTATTTGTTTGTGAGGGACTTTAAGTAATAAAAAGATGTGTTGAGTTGTTACTTTTGAATTGAAAAAACTGTGTTGTATGGGTGTGTTGTGTGTGTGTGTGTTTTTCGTTTTTTATTGTCTTTTTTATTCAAGGACATATAAGAAAAACACAGCATAAAATAGCAATATAGTAATGAGAAGCTATTGTAATGAGAAGTAATGAGAATTTAAAAAAAAAAAAAAAAGTTTTGTTTGCTGATGTCAGTGGACAAAATTCACAAACGAGAAATAGGCTCTGGTAATATTGTGCAACATAAAACCAGAAATAATAATAGTAAAGTAAAAGGTGTGTGATAAGAAGTACTCAATCTGTTACTTAAGTAAAAAGTACAGATACAGATTTAAAAACTCAAGTTAAAAGGAAAAAAATGTACTTAGAGACTAAAAAGTGAAGGTATTTCACACAAGTGTGTTAATTGTTAATGTTAAAGTTAGTAGTAGTAGTAGTATTGCTTAAAAATTAAAACAGATTTGGTCAACAGTTGCAATACAAACACATTTCAGAATTTTTGTCTGATGTATTTTGTGCATTTATTTTAGTTTGCTCACAGCTGATGCTTGAACTCAGAAACTTTAGTGAGTCTGCTGCCAGTAACATGGTAAAAACAACCCCTCAAATCATACGAAAACTACTTTTTTACTTTTCAGTCCAGTTCAAAAACGTAGTGGAGTTGAAAGTACAAATACCTGCTCTCAAATGTAATGAAGTAAAAGTAAAAAGTATATACTGTAAAATTGACTTAAGTAAAGTACAGATACTTAAAAAAAAAGTAGAAAAAAAAACTCACAAAACCTACAGCTGCAACAGTGAACATCTGACCCTAGTATGAGACAGGCCCCTGCGTAACCCGGCGTCTGGTTGTTGTGCACTATTAATGACATTACCATCGCTGTTGTGGTGAGCTTAATGACATGATTTTGTCTGTGAACTTGAGCTTAAGGGCACGTGTCATGAAAAAGAGGAGCAAGTGGTTTCACAAAACTTTATACCCAGCTGTCAATGTCCACATAATATGATAATCGTGTCTGACAGCGAACATATTTCAGACATGCTTTTCACAGATGTCAGAATAAAAAAATAGCGTTTTCATAAAGTAACCTGACATTAGTTTGAAAGGACACCCAAATGTATGTGAAACTATATATGCTCTGTAGTATCATTTCACTTGCAATGTGGTGATTCTCAAATAAGGAAATTAGTGAAAACATGTCATGATCGTTGAGTAGACTGGGGTTAATCATTGTTAAACCAATCACGTGAAAGTTCAATTATCTCCCTTTGTTCTTGTCATGTTAATATTATCCCATGCAAAAATACTACACTATATGTGATGCATGTGGAGGACAAAACTGGACTTTCTAGACCGTTTCAGCTCTGTGACTTTCCCTCTGCCCTCTGCATATATTAGCTTTAATGTTATGGACCAAAAGATGTGGTTGATTTTAGCACTAGAGGAAGCATGTACCCATAGCAGGACTTGGCCTTGGCTTGGATAAATAAAAGGATAGAGAGTTTCTGCAGTAGTGACAGTCCTACCTTATAGATATACTATAATAGTGTAAATGTGTCATCGGGGCTGTGCGTGCGCCCTACAGTCCGAGTTTACCTCAACTGATGGGAAATTAATGGCGATGTGTCACACTATCCAAGAGCCCCGGACTTTATATATTTGACTTCTGATTATGGGCCCACATAATCACAACTTTTTTCCTTCTTTCTTCTCCCCCGAGCACAGCGCACGTCCATGTTGACTTTGTGGTTTTTTTTAATTGGACTCTGGCTCCAGGTGGCTGTGTTTCTATAGCAACTTTTAGCCTTATCTGCTACTGGGGAAGCTGAACAAAAAAGGCCTTTTACTGAACATTAACCATGATGAGTTACTATAGAATCTTGCTGTACTTTGAACGTCTTGGATTTAATAGAATTTAGAAAGACGTGGAACAGAAAAAATTGGCTCCTAAGAGATACTATGTTAATTCCGCTGAAATTATATTTGGGAGTGAAATGCCTCTAATAAAAACTTCTTAAATTAATATTATTAACGCTTGTTCTGTAAGTACTTGACACACTTTAAGATTAAAAGGTGTGGCTTTAGAATAAACTGTAGTGGTTCGAGTGTCAAAAAAAAGAGGCATGACACTGGAGAAGTATATTTAGTCGTATGGACGACATTGTGATAGGGTTGTACTTTTCAGTCTAGTCCAGTTCATTCAGTCTGGCTATGTTTCTTTGTAGGGGAGTATTATATCTCTGATGACGGAGGCAAAGGATAACAAGGACTGAGCTGGCAGTGTGCCCTCACTACAGCACGGGAATGGAATAAATAAACTTTTTTTTAAAAGCCTGTGCCCCAGATAAACCTAAACATGTGCATATAAATTCTGGTTTTATGGTTTGTAATGTTACTTATCCAGTTGCATATTTTGTTTTGGATTTGATTTTCTATTCAAAAAGCTGAATGAGGGTAAAAAAAGATCCATTTGTGTTTGTCTCTTCATTTATACAGTAAGGCGGTTTTTACATGCACATGAAAAATCTGATTATTCTACGTCTGAAATGTTCACTCGTAAATATCGCAAATGTCGACAAGTTATGCAAAAAGGGCAAATGAATGTGGCAAAAGACAAAAAGAAAAGTGAAAAAAATGGAGTCATGTTAGCTTTCATTGCACTTTGTCTTCCAAATAAATTGCTTAACTGACATGTGTCACCAGGTGTTTTTATTAAACAGATTTGCGTAAATATAAGATTGAATTATTGAGTTATCTGATAATGGTAGATATTTGTTTTTTACTGAAGATATACAGGTGCCCAGTGATTGAAAGTCTGTAAATAAAGCAACTCCAGCTCCTAATTGTATACAGAACGAACTAAATAAATAAATAGTTTTAAATATAATTCCATTGGTTTTACTTTGAAAAGAGAAAAAAGCCTCCGTGATGCTGCTTTGACCTGGGGACTTAGGTACAGCTCTGGAGATGGATGCGACTGCGGCTGGCCGTGACTGAGCCCAGCCAACTCCTAAAGCTCACTGGGGAGCAGAGCTGCAGTGTTTTCTTTGGTTTAATTCCTAGCTCGGTAGATTATATAATGTAAAAAAATGCCATTATTACCCAAAGAGGAAAGAAACCAGACCATCCCCTATGAAGTCATAAAGCCAGAGCACTTGATTTTGTCCATTTGTCATTGAATCTTAAAGGACGGTCAGTTATGTTTTTGTGTTTGGGTCTGTAAAAAAGTGTAGTGTTGTCAAAAATCTATCTTTGTCAAATGTCTCCCACCAAAACTCAAGTACAGACATGATCTAAAATGTTTTAATATTGATTTTAGAGTTTTTCATTATGTTAAAAGTTCATGGCAATTGCATTACTATGATTTTTATTTTTTTATTTGTATCATATCATTATCATCTGTAATTTATTTTAAATATATATATATAACTTTTGTCCTTAACTGACAATTCATCCAAATATTCCCAAAGAACCAAACATCTTGAATAAACATACAAAATTGTGATGTCAATTTAGATGCTATCCAGAAATTTAAACATTGTTAAAATGAAAAACAATGATAATTGTTTTGGGGTTTTTTTTGGGTTTTTTTTTGTAATAACATACCACTACTTACTATGAAACATGCATGTAGCCTATCCCTAAATGTAAGATTTAAAACATTCATCAAAACAGGTTTTCCAGGATTTCGAGGATCTGCGGGAACATGAAGCTGATGAGGTTTTTCCAAAGTGGGGTCATATTTTAAAAGGATGTTTTCTCTGTCACCCACAGGTCTTGAGTTGTTTTCCTAATTTGCCCAATGACTACTTCCATATAGGAACATAAACAGTCATAAACATCCCTTAGCAGGATCCACGCGCAACAATGTCCCACATTTATTTCATTTACCTCCCCTGTGGCCGTGATCCTTCAGCACTTGACCTTAATGCAACTAAACTAAGTGTGTGTGTCGGTAATTCTGGACAAGATCAGTTTTCTGTCTGGAAGCTGCAGTGCCAGTACTGTACAATAGCACCACGCAGTAACTCTTAGACTGGAGACTATGGTGCGGAGGATGGGGGGGGTTGATGGACATGAGGTGTCAGCACTCAGAGGTGCCCAGAGAGCGCTGCCGGTGGCCTTAACATGGGCGTCTTTCTGCAAATCTCTCGCTGAGAAAATATACACAATCGTGCATACTGGCTGGCAAACAGGTTGAAGATTTTTTGCAAAGTGATTACAAAGTTGTATATATAGTTGCATATTTTGTGTTGTTTCACTAGTACACCTAAGTTAAAGCATTTCTGTAAAATTTATTCAGTGATTCAATTGAATTCCTAAAGCTCATCCCACACCAAATTTTGTATTACATATAATAGAGCAGGAGAGTCCAAACATTTTTCACCAAGGGCCACATACTGAAACATATTTGAAGCGGAGGGCCACAGGGAGTCAGATGGTGTATTTAACACAGGTTTGACAGAGCCATTGCACCTTTAAGACTTGGAAAATAATTTTTAGGTCTGTGTCACAATGCAATATGATTTTATTCAGGTTATAGAGATAGAATCTCTTCAGTTTGTAGTAAAAAAATACTTCCTGATCAATTGGGCCAGTTTAGGAGGAGGCATGAGGGCCAACAAAAAAATTGGTCTGAGGGCTGCATTTGGCCCTGGGCCGTAGTTTGGACAACCCTGTAATAGAGCAATAGGAGTGACCTGGTTCTGTCTTCGGAAAAGTTTTGTTTTTGTTGTTAAGACACTTGTTGTTAAGACACTATACCTGCAGAATACTACAATAACAGCCTCCAGATTGCAAGATAAAATCATCCCAAATAACAAAAATGTTATAATAACAAAACATTTAAATTAGTTTATTGATTTAGTGAATTGAACTTTCTGAACTAAACTACAGGAAGATTTCAAACCAAATTCCAATTTATTGTTTTGAGACTCTAGTATTTTCATTCTGAATTGAGCATGAAGAGAGAAACACATGGGCTGTTAAATGTTCAAATGTACAAGTGGGAAATCCCATATTATAAAAGTGTGTGAACCTGTAGGGAGGAGAGTCTATGGTCCACAATACAAGGTAATTACACACATTCATCTGCGGTTATTAATGGAAAGCTTGTCTCCCCTGAAGGCGCACTGTAAAATAATATAAACATTTAGTTAAACATGGCTTCTTTATTAGTCTAAAATGCCCGGCAGATTTGCTCAAGCTGCAGCTCTTTTCCAAGTTGTTATAATCTCCCCAGTTTTACAGTAATAGGTTTTAAATGTAATAAATACCATGAGCACGTTTTGAGAAAAGTCGTAAATCACGGTGGGTCTGCGGAGTGACAAATTACTGATGTCACGGATTCAACATGCCAAAAACTAACCTCTGAAACAAGGCCGCAGGACTAAGAACTTAAACCTCCAGAAGAACTCCAGGGAAACAAAGTGAAATATACATAGTGGGAAAAACACAGCGTATAAAGATGATAAAGGAAAGAATCCATCATTTCATTGTCAGGTCTGTACATTTTTCACTTCTTCTTCTCTGTTATACCTTACCCATTGCTTATTTATGTTCATTGACGTTCATGTGTATATAATTAGTAGGGCTGGGCAATATTACAAAAAACATTAAAAAAATATATATATATACTGATCTATCACAATTTTTCAATTTTTTTTCAATTATTATTTTTTTTTATCTTTTAAAAAATGCCATTAAACACAAAAATATTCAAATTTCTTCCTCAAAAGTCTGAACCCTCCAAACCACTTGCTTTACTGAAGCTTAAACAGACCCAGGCTGATTTCTGACGATTAGAAATGACTAAAAAAATATAAAACAGGTATAATAAACTGCAACAGCCTTGTGTATAACCTCTTAAGCAAAGGGGAACTTTATAAGACACGTATACCTAAATATACCTAACTTTTTCTGGGGTTTCACATTCTAAAATCAGCAGTGCCACCCTGGTAGATAGATGCAAATGACGAACAACAACTGGAAAGGTTTCCGCTTAGCCTTCAGCATATATACTGTGACTACTGTACAGACCTGAGATTATACAAAAACAAAAGTAAACATTGTGATGAAGTCGGGTTTACTTCCAGCACACCTCATTTACTATGAAACTTTCTTTTAGCAAACGAAGCAAAAATATGGTAAAAAGCGGGGGAAAGCGGCAACAACGAACGCCATAGAAAGAAAACTGTCTGTGATTCTGAATATCATTTCTGTTAAAGTTTTAGGATTTATTTAGGAAAGTGTGTGGGCCGTTTTTGCTGGCATGGGGCGGACATCACTCATACAGGTGTAACATGCTGCTCGCCGACCGCTCCTCTCTGCCGCAGCCTTCAGACATGTTTATTTGGACATATGCCATAAATCGTGGGGTTTTTTCGGGGGGAGGCAGAGCTCGGCCTGGCAACCACGTGGTGGGCTCGACCTGCTCCAGTGATAATTTGTGGTTTTGGTGCATGTTCGACAGCCTACAAAGAGCCCTCTGACCACCGCTGACTGCAGTTCTGGACTACCAAAAGCTCACCATTCATAAGTTGGGTAATATTAGACCTAATTGTAATAAAAAGGAATTAGACCCAAACGCACATGGTAAATTATTTCAATTAAAAAACTTTAGCAAAAGAAGTTTGTTGTTGTTCAGAATCAAAACCAGTCTTGCGTAAAATCTTCTTACTTGCCTACTATTTTCTGAAATCTTCACAAAAATTCTCCAACATACATTAAAGCTCACATAATTACCTCAATAAAAAATGTCCTTGAACCCAAAATGTCTGAGCATCAACTTGATTTGTGCTTTGTTATGTCTTCAAACAACTGCTGTCTTCTTGACCATTTGCAGTTACAAGTATACTATATGTTTCTCTTCACCTCTGCTCCCCAAATCTGTACTAAAATCTATTTCTAAGCATTACTCCTCCTCATCCACTTGTAAAACTGACTCTAATTTAGAGTTACGCTGGTGTCACCTGGTGAACCTCATGTGCTGGGGCGTAGATAGGTTCTGCTAAGAGGTCAAAGGGCACAGTCTAGCTTCTACCTTATCAAAGCTGTGTTTATTTAAAGTCTATGCAAGACAACGGGCAACAACAACAAACACCAGGGCCACAGGCAAGACAGGGAAAATTAGAGGGAAATCCCACTAAGGACTTGGGATTTGGCTGATGTGTGTCTGCTCTTCTGTCAGTGTTGCCACTCTTGATCTGGGTGATGGGAACATGCTCTGCTCTGGACTACTGTAAAGTCAATGTCGAAAACCTGTAGAGAAGTTGAAATCATGTACGTTTGTTTATAAGACTATGTTATATAAACAACCAATTACTGCGGTTTTCTGACCCCTAGTGGTAGGAGTTTGTATACTTGGTCGTATCTAACACACACATATGTGTGTATGATAGATATAGTGTTAGATATAGATTTTTTATTTTTTTTTTATCCACCTGGCGAGGGAAAGCAGATGGAAACTACCATTTTGATCAAACCAATAGTCAAACATATTTTCTTTTTTATAAGACTGATTTTTTTGTCCCTAATCAAAAAATAATAAAAAAAATAAATAAATAATGAATTAAATACTGTAAAATTAGGATGGTAAAAACATTTAACTAAGAATCATGAGTAGATTTGATTTGTAAAGTTTCTTACTTAAAAGAAAATACATTTAACTTGAAATAATAAAAAAAACTGTCCATTTTCCTGCACAGGTCAAAGCAACTCAATTCAATATGTTGAGTTTTAATTCAAGCGAATTCCTTTGCTGTGTAAAACTGACAGTAAGCTGTGATAATTACATGTTCTGTTTGGTCCGTCTCTGTATGCTTCACCTTGGGTCCACCTCATATAAAAGTTAGCAGGGAATCCCTATGGAGTGTGAGCAGCACTCATGCCTGGCGGGACTTTGTTTTCTCTGCACTGTATGCAGCACCTCATGATGTCAGGGATGGTCCAGTGCGTTTATTTACCCGCAGATGGCTGGATCTGTGGAGATGTGTGTGGCCCTGGTCCTACTGTTGTAAAGCCGTGCCAGAGGAAACACGAGGCTTTACTGTGTTCCTCTGCTGAGAGATCCAGCATGTCCAGCGGCCAGACAGGAGACACAATCACTGAAAAAAAAATGACTCCGAGTATGCTCTTTATCCAATTTTGTTTAATTTCTCCAGAGAAGCAGTCAGACCACTCTTGTCCCAGTCTACTTGCAGGTGATAAAGCCGATAGATGCAAACAGGGAGCTATTTATTTTTTTAAATAAATAAATAAATAAATAAGCTAATAATACAGCTCTAGTGCTTACATTTTCTACCTTTGATAATAGTTGATAATGAAAAAAGCTAACAAACTTACATACTTTTACAAAAAACAGATTAATGATGACTTCTGGCAGTTTCTTTTTACACATTTGGAAACACACATGATTTATTATTTAATTTTTGTTTCATTTTCATTTATATTTCTGTCTATCTTTCATTTATACAGGGAGATGATGCCCAATGAACCAGACTCTCTTTTTTCTGAGGCCCTGTTAAAATACAAAACAATACAAACTCACACAAATAAAATAACTACATAGGTCCATTTAAAACAGGTGCAGGTGTGAGTACAAATATTATCTAGTTTTGCATGTTCCTGAAATGTATTACATTTTTGGGAAGCAGAATAACCAAATTCCATTTCAGTTCTTGTGCAACCAAGTTTCATGAGATGTTGTATTAAAAGTTCCTGTATCAAAGTTCAACAAGCAGGTAAGATATTCAGGTAGTCTGTCAAGTAGTCTCTTATAAATAAATGTTATACAGTGTTGTTCTCTTTTGACAGATAGTGATGGTTAACCTACTTTTTCACAGAGTGCTCAGTGATGGGTTTAAATTCATCATCTGTATTGAAATGAAGGGCTGGGTGAAAGAGTGCATCTGAGGGTTTCAAAGCCGAGGCTGAAGTCTGCATGTGTATTGTATCTCCATAATCTAGCACTCTCTAGAAAGAAGGGTTGCTTGAACAATTCATTTTTTCTCCAATTCAATGGGATACAGATCTTGTTTCTATAATAAAATGATCATTTTGATTTTAAACTGTTACAAATTTCCAAAATATGTTTTCATCAAGCCCAAACCCGAGGTACTTATAGGTGGTGACTCTTTTGATCGATGTACCATTTAGTGTATGAAGATTTGTAGCTTGCACATCACTTAAATGTTCTGTAGATATAAAATATATAATATAATCATATACTTTTATTTGCATTCAATGATAATTTAAGATTTTTGAGAGAATTTAGGATTTCATTAAACTCTCATGGCAGTTTTTTAAGTCGCCTGGTCAGCAGAGGGGGCACTTGCATACAAACAGCATCATCTGCATATAAATGTATGAGGCTTTCTCTTAAACCAATCAAATTAATATTGTAAAGTACTGGGCCGAAAATTGAGACTTGAAAGAAAAAAAAAATAAACAAAAAATTACTTGAACTTGCTGGAGTTCTATTTGAAAGATGATTTTGGAACCAGTTACATGCAGTATTGTCAAATTCAATCTGCTTCAGGCGCTTCAAGAGGAGTTTATGATCTACTGAATCAAAAGCTTAACTAAATCAGTATTTTACATCATTCTGGTATAACTGCCATTTCAACTGATATATCAAAAAATACATAATAGAGGTTGAATGAAATATGGGGCAGTTAGTAATAGAAGTTTTGAGTCAAGGTCATCAGCATCATTCTTTGGGTCTATGGGGCAGAGTGCATTTAAGACCTCCATGTAAGTGAAAGGACAAAGTCTGACAGCTATCTGGATCACCGTTATTACCAAAGTAACCCCCACAGAAAATGAATCCAATAAAATATCAGCTGGTAATGTATGAATACTATATTTCTTACCATCCTCCAGAACTTTGCTGGATTTACATGACTCTCTATCGGTGCACATATGAAACCAAGACGTTTTTGCCTTTGTAACTATAGATAAAGATACATATTTTTTTCTTGTAGGTGTATGTCAGCTGCAATTTCATTAAATGTATTGATAAAAAAAAATGTAAGGTCATATCAGGGTCAGATAATGCTGATGTTAACCTGATATCACTATAATACAGGTCTGAGATGCTCATTAAAATATTATATGATGTTTCACCTTTACACATGGATGTGTTGTTTTAATTTTTGTATTTCACATACACCCAGTAGTTCTAAGATCCAGTGGGACAGAAAACGCCATTTGCCTTATAATTATGGGGTTTGTTTGTTAATATTATATCAATGAGAGTGCATTTAAATGGCTACTGTCAGGTCTAGTTGGAATAGAGATTAGTTGTGTGAGATTCAGGATAGCATAGGTTTTTTTTCAAAGTTTCAGACCTTTTCCTCAGCCAGTTAATATTTACACCACCCATTATTAGAACCTCACAATTTTTCAGTTTAGCAAAGCCTGGGCTGCTGATGATGTACAATAAATACCAGCATTAAAAAAAAAAATAATAATAATTTATATAACAGACATAGACAGCGATTCAAAACATTAATGGCAACACCACCTCCTTCAGATTGCCTGTTACAACAAAAAGCTTTTTCAACTTTAAGCAATTTTCAACACTGATTTCCTTATCATTTATTTATTTGATAGCCAGGTTTCAGAAGATACATCTATCTGGATCAGTTTTATTTGCCCAGACTTTAATGTAATATACTGTAGATGTGATACTACAAATATTCATATGTACAATTCCTAGTCCCTTCCATGTCTTAAAGTTTTGCATATCAAATAGGCCTGACTCTTTAGGAAATACTAGGCTTATATGAGTTTGACCGGGTTCAATTTGACGCCGGGGAATTGGGTTTGTTAGTAATATTGACATCAACCAAATTACACAACCTCTGATGGTTTCTTTCTGTTTCTACAATATTCTGTGTGAAATCTGCAGTTGTTTCAGTGCAGAATCTAAGATGGTGGGTGCTGATTTTGTCAGTCACATGAGACGCTGTTTATCCTTTATGTGTGAGGAGTCATTCACTTGGCCTGTGAGGCGCAGCAGGACTCCAGCGTTAGTTTGATACTGTCGCTCAACAGTTTTTCCTAGCCCTAGTTAGATGAACATCGAGGTGAAATAGATTATTCCTTCATTTCGACTAAACTTCATGTCACTGGAACTGGGAGATGGAATTAGACCAGACATTATGCATTGTTTTCTCAACTTTAGCACCATGTCTATAAGTGATCCTCGGCCTGTTGTAGTTTAATGTCATTAGAACCAATGTGCACTATCATAGTGAATATGCACAATTGGACAGTGTGTCGGTGAGCATGGTGTTTATGCATGATACCCGAGCTTCACGGCTGCAATTTTAGCCCCTGGAATGGCTGTATGGCATACCATAGACAAATGCCAGGCCCAAAGAAAAGCGCTCCCTGACTGCATCCTCACACACACACAAGGCTAGAGCAACGGTTTCCAAATGTGCCTGCAGTGCAAGGACAGCCAGGAGCAGAGGGGACACTTGCCGCAAAGTTTTGTCTTAAAATGTGCTGTGGAGCCGGATTATTTAGGTGTCACATAGTTTAATGAAGACCAGTTAATCTAAATTATACGCACATTTGGCATTATGTAACTCTTGTAACTTAAACATATCTGTGTGTTATTGTATGGGGGCGCAATCACGAAAATCCAATTCAAGGCATAATATAAGCATAATATTATCTAGTTGAATATGTACCGTTCTTTGTGGGCTTCTATGATTGTTTTAGAAACAGAGCCAAGTTTTCATAATGGGGTGGCAGGGGCTGAGTCCATATCAAGGGCAGAGGGGCAGGAGGGCAGGGGGTGATGGGGGTGAAGTGGAGGGGCTCTGGGATAAGTTATCCTTTGTGCATAGCATGCGAGGAGGTGAAAGGAACACTGTATGAGCGGCTCCACTGCTCCTGTCGCGTGGCCTGCAGCCTGTTCCCTGGTTTTGCACGCTCAGCTCTCCCAAATCACCACTTAGGAAAACTCTATGACCACCCATTATCCCACTGACCCAATAACTGTAGGGAGGGTGGCTGCAAAGACCATTCAAGACTGTTTCTGCTATCAAAATGGATTCTGGATTGACAAACCATACACTTAACCAACACTCACTTTACGGGCTACTTTTCTGACAGGTATTATGCAATAGCCTTTTTAACCAATCACCAATAAGAAAATAAAATATAACTAAAACCGTTTCATTATGCAAACAATGGAAAAACCTAAATGATATCCAAAAACCTTTTAGATATTAGCAACTATAATCAGTTGAGGAGTGATACCAAAGTACTATTACCCACGCCAAACTGTTTATTTTATATTAATTAATAAGGTACTATTCATATCGGGATGTTAATCTCCTCAGTCAGTTCTAAACAATCCTGTAATTCAAACTATGGAATGAAATATCCCTTGCTCCACATGGTACTGTTCACTTTTGTAGAAGGCATTTCCACACATTTTACATCATGCCGGTGGGTATGAAGCATGGAGTTGACTACCACATCCCAGTATTTACTCAAAATGTGGCAGAAATTTCAACTGGTCAAGCACTTCGTGGCCCCGACACACACAACAACACTGCACTCAGCACAATACATTATCAGCCTGGTGGTGTAAAGCACGGTTCTATCATTTGTCGTGCATGTATGACCCCCCCCAAGCCTGATACTGGTGTTCACCCCACAGTGCCACCCTCACCCCAGCCTGTCAGCACCTATAGGCCACAAAAGGGCTTCTTTGTTCAGCTCCGTGCTCGTGACGTGTCTTCCAGATCACGCTTCTACACACACATTCAAATGCATCAGTGTTCTAACATATAGTAGATCTGGATGTAATCTCAACTCAAAGAAATGATGTAGTGCATTTGATGTAAATATATATAATGTTATTTAATGGTCAGTGGATAAGTAATGTACATTGTTGGATCATTCTTGAACACTAAGTTTGATAATAAGCTGTCTAATCTATCTGTAACTAAAAGCGTGTCAGTTTATATATCTGTGAGTACTATGAGTTAAGACGGGTGTACTGACCCAGTGTAAATGAATGAACATGGAGACAGAGACGTTCTGAGCCAAGTCTCACGTAATAGAAATACAACAGTACTCAAATATGACTTTTAAAATAAGAATCTGAACTTGGTCGACACGCCTGGCATACATCTAGTCTTTTTATGCAAGTAAATCAATAACACATGGTTTGAACTGTTCTTTTGATTTGAAATGGCAACCAGGACATCGCATCAAGATACAAGACAGTAAAAACAATAGGCCTATTTTTTTGTAAAGTAAATTTTGATTTCCAAGGACTTTTTCTCCATGAATGCAATCCTATGTAACTTTACTAAACTGTAACTTTCTTTCTATTGATACCCACAAATAGTTGGTTTAAGTTATTTACGTTACATTAGTATGAGGCATGATTTTAAAGTGACATTTTCATGAACGGCTAAAGGAAATAGCCAGGCTGCATATTTCAGTCTACTGCATTAATTTGTCGTACTTATGTCTACTTCTTCACTAATATGATAAATTGGGATATTACCACCCACCTATGCGTGCACACTCTCTGGATATGAAATGTTAATGTGTGCAGCACAAATTTTAGGCATAGTTTTGGTTGAGATGGTAGTCAGACATGAACTGCCTTATTCAAACCAAATGTTGCTGGAATCCACAGAGAGAATATTTTTTGTTTTCAGAAAGGGCACACATTTAATTAATGCTAAATGTCTTAATAAGCAACTGTCCATCGTTGAAATTAAGCCTTGTTGAATATGGTTTTTAGCTGACCACTGCGGTGTGTCCAGTATATTTGGTCATAAATCCCAAAGGTAGGGAGATGCCATGCTTGCATTCATTTCTCAGTCAGCCACACACCTTTTTGGAGGTCCAGCAGAAAATCAGGGAGTGAGGACTGGGGGTCAGTCTTTCCAGTCGGGGCTAATTAAAAGGGAGGGGTCTGAAACGTGTGCAGTGTGCTTACAAAGGCTGGGGCTACCAAATGACTTTACCAAGACAAACACATGTGTCAATACCCAACAGCCACTCATTGTTCATACCTACGTGGGTAATGGACAACTATACTCATATTTAACAACTCACACACACTACTCCCTTTTTCGTCAGAAGAAACCAATTTCCAGATTTTTACGATAAATGTGCCTTTTGTTGGAATCATGAGGGTTAAGTGCCTTATCCAGGGACACAATGACGCTTCAGCACTGCAAACACAAATTCATCAGTACAAGTATATTATCTAATGCCCAATATAAAACAATATACCCAGGCTTCTGATAAACTAATGTCACGTTAATCAACTGTGTAATGCGAGATTAGTTGTATACTACAAGCTGCCAGGGAAATAGCATGAAGTAGGGCTGAATGGTGAGGGAAAATACCTAATCGACAAGCAGTGGGATGGAATTAGATTTGGGAGTTATGTTTTAACAATAGGATTCTGTTTAAATTCACCTTTTAAAAAGGGTCCAGGAGAATCGACAAAAAGACTGAAATATGAACTGACAAAGTAATATAATAATCACATTTCAGGACATGTTTGTACAGATCTTAACTACAGGGTTGGCAATTTTTTTATGCAGAATAAGACAATATTTGTGTTTCTGGAAAAAAAATTAAAGTATTTCAAAAGTTGCGATTTGCTAATGCCTTCCATTCAAAACATTATTTCGATCCAATTTGGATTAATCTTGCAGCCCTAGAATGAATGTTTCAGTTCAGCATGAAAATAATTAAATTAAATCTCTAAATTAAACACTACAGCAAATGTCCGCTCATTTAAGAAACCAGACAACATATGGTCTTAATCGGTCTTATCAGGCCCAGGCTATCTAATTTTGTAGAAAAATAACATAAAAGACATAAAAGTATAGCATAATAAGATGAGGCCTTCACATGGTCACTGAATGCAGCTTCAGAGTCCTACATCCAAAAACCATGTCACAGAGGTAACTGTTACCTGAGAGAGGCCCAAATATTAGAGAGACTATTAAATGGTGAGAGTTTCCAAGTGGAAAGGCCTATTGGTACCCAGGCTGCAGTTTATGGGGGTCACAACAATTGGGGTAAAGCACACCCAATCCTTCAGTGGCCCAAATTTGCAGTAACACTGTCAACACCCAGGGGAGAGGGGACCTGCGGGGGTCAGTGTGGGGGCAATGCCTGGTGCCAGAACCTCTCACCTTGACTCGTAAATCCCAACAATCTGCACTGCCACTGAGCGCACGGCTGAGGTCAGGTGTTTGGGCTCCTGTGGCAGAGGCAAAGACGTCATGTTCCTCTAGAAGTGACAGAAAAGAAAAGTCCAACACAGGTTTAGTAGAACAGCAAACATTCCAGCTCAAATTCCCACTCATATCAGTTCTCAGACGACTCATTCACACTGTAGATGTAATGTGTACGCTACGCTAGGATTATTAATCAAAGGATTTTATTTTTTATCTCTATGCCAGGTATCAAGTGGGACATTTGTCTACTTCCATGTATAAGATTTTAATAATGTATGGACAATAAGTAAAGAAATGTAGCCCTGATTTCTAGGCATATAACGCTCTCTGTTATGATTTAGTAACGAGGAGCCGCTCCAACAAAAAATGCAAACTTGATTTTGATACTAAGGAAAAAGTTCAGCACTGAAAAACACAGACCTGCTCAAATCAGTGTCAAGTTTGGATAGTAATTAGTTTTGTTTAGTATCTGCATGGTATTGATTTGTTTGACAACCTAGATGAAGAAACACCACTTGTGTTTTTTAAAGAGAAAACAACATAGGTAATATCGCAAAACAATCGATTTAGCATTATATAGGATGATTAACAAAGAATCTGCACAGTGGTGCAAGCGCTCTGTGGACCGCTTGTACCACTGACTCTACTGGCTGGTCTGGCTATTTGCTTTGGCAGAACCAGGAGACTGGAAACATGTCATGTGACTTCTAGAAAGACCGGTTCCCACCACTATTATGCCTAAATGCCAAACCTAAGTCATGCACAGTAGTTATTACTGTTCATTACAAACAGGTTGTTGCAGTTGCTGCCTTTATGTGGGAAATGGGTAATTGATAACTAAAGCAGCAAAGAGCAGAGTAAAGGCCCAATGTCATACATTACACTATAGCATGAACAATGCTAATGTAGAGATATAGCTGTGACAAAAACATAATTTTAGTTTTAGAAAAAATAAAAGGTCAACACCATAACAATCTTTAGTTAATATCAAATTATGCTTCCAGAATCTTGAGTTTGGAAGTAATGTAAGCTCAAAGTTGTTGTTTTAACATATGGAGTTATATATTAGCTAACTCAAACAAAATTTCAAATGTATTTCAACTTGAGTACACTCAGTTGTAAAGTGAACCACAGAGGTGACAGTTCACCTGATCAACCTGTAGCTGATGGTTATATACAGTCAATGACCTGTACACAGGCCGCTGCCAACAGAGGGATTAGAGCTCAGACTCACAGGGGCCAATACTGACACTGACATCTTTATAGCACTGTGAAACTGGCAGCACTGCAGTACAGCTCAGGTAAGAATGATTCAGTGTGCATATGGAGACTCATGTTTATAGAATTGGGTGTGGGTATATACGGTAAATTAGAGGAATTTCTAAAAAAAAAACAAAAAAAAAAACTACTCTATATTTACTGTTCATTATGAAGAAAAATAAGGGTAAAATAAGGGAGAATGAAGACAATATCTAATTCTGACCTTTAACTTCTGACCGATACTGCAGTTAGATTTCATATTAAATCAAGGTGTTATGCACCTTGACATGGCATACAAACTGTTGTACCGAACAGTTGTTGGTGTGGCAGCCAGAGATTAGCTCTCCAACAAATGTGTGATTACAATGGACATTATAAAGTGAAATAACAATTTTTGTACAATTAGTTGAGTACTACTTCATTACTGCATATAGAATGAATTACTTGTATGCATTCTATTGAAACAAACACAAATACGTTACATGTACTATATTTATATGAACTATGATAGTTCAAACATATCTTAACATGCAGATGTAGCTGTGTCACCATCACGTTTGACCCCACACCTCGAGAGGCGTTACGCTGCACTTTACAGGCCACTGCAGCAGTGTTAAGGAGCCGTGGTGCACTGGAGCAGCACGGACATAGAGGACAAAGACCGCCTTCATGTGGTGTTCACTCGGCCCAGGAGACTCCTTCAGGTTTTGTGTGTCTGAAACCAGAATGTGAGGTGGCAGAGCGACGCCATCAACCCCCGAAATCAAGCACAGGGGATTTGTACAAGCGCTAGACGTCACTGTGTCCTTCATTCCTTCTGCAACTGGATCAAATGCACGTATAAGTTACAATTCAAGATTAGATAATGGTGGGCTGAAGTGTGTTTTGTCCAGCGAGTTTGTAAAGAATTCCCCAAAAGGTGCTTAGTTTCAGTTTTCCATAATTTCAGTAAGGCCAAAAAACAAGGCCATCACCAAGGTAAGTCCCAGCTAAAGGATATGGTTTCTGTGATCCAACACCTCTGCCTCCATCAGAGGCCACTGCAGAGGAAATATTAGTTTCTTAATAAAACATCATTTCGGCAGCAGCCACAGAAGAGAGGCCTAGAAAAACAGATGTTGTCTTGTCATGTTAGCAGTGCTTTCATTGAGGCATGGATCTATTTCATTGTGTTTTCAGATATCTCCTCCTCCTGTCTCGCAAACTCTCACCTTGGTTTGTCTTGAAACTGAACCGCAAAAACCTCCATAAACACTTTCGGCTACATTTTCCAGACTGATTTGAAGAGTGCTCTTGAGATGACAATATTAATTAAAGACTAATTAAAGTTATGAAAACAAAAGCTCGTATCCATATTGTTTTTTTGAGAAGTAGAAATATTACACATATGAAACAGGGGTGGCCTATAAGCAGAGAGGGCCAGCAAGCTGTGTGTAATTAAATAACATGACACTTCTTGGGCTGCTCAGGAAAGCCTCCGTGATACGAGACACATTCCTCTGCAGTACTTTGTGTGTCTTGGAGCCAGTTGCTTTTTAGCAATTGTTAAAGCATGACCAGGTCTACATCGGGCAAGAATAATATACAGGGGAAACGACAGCACTGAAAAAGCCCTACTTCTCAAATAAAAGTAAAATAACTCAAGTAAACAAAAGAGAAGTAAAATGTTGGTAGAAGTTTATTAAAATAGAAGTTTATGTTATTATTTACTCATTCAAAAAAATTGTAGGCCCATATATGACAAGCTGGTTAAAGTCTGAAGCTCCTTAATAACTTTCAGTCCTGTGTTTGGGGCAAAAAAAAACTCCAAAACAACACTATCTTTACAGGTTTCCTTTGATGATAGCCCAAAGAAACATTCAGAGATTGCCAAATCATTTCCGCTTCTTGTTCCGGCTCTTTGATGCTGGTCCAGCCCCAACAGCACTCTTCCACTGTACAGAGACGATACAGACAGGGGCCCAAGCAGTAGATCCCACTGTGTGAGCTCACCGTGTCCAAAACCAATGTGTGAGCGAAGCCAGGCCAGGACTCCAACAGAAAGTGCACTAAATAACAATAAGCTGTGGGCTTGTGGCTGTCCACCCACATGCTTCAGACACAGGCAGACTGATGGTGGAGACAAGAGCCAATTGCACTACTATATTTCTACTGCTGTCACCGAGTATGAATATCCCATATGAATGGCCAGTTTGTCAGCTTGAATTTAAATGGGTTGTTGTTGCTGGCCTTTTCAAAGTACTGTCACTAAATTTATAGTTTAGGAAAAACAAGATTTCTGACAAATTTGAAACAAAGAAATTATCTAATTAAGATTTCATGCCCCACCAAACCAATTAACACACTAGATTCAGAGCAATATGATATCCTGCTGCTATACTTTGGCAATAATACATATATAATTCTTGCCAAATACACACCAATGTGGTCTAAAATGTTAACAGAGACTTCAGCTTATTGGCCTATATCTGTCATAGGTCCATATTAAAGTTTAAGTCACAAAAGAGCTGTAAAACACTGTGAGTATACAGACAAATGAGCCCGAGAGGCACCACCAAGAGGATCGTGCTGCTCAACTTTCAGTTTTATTTTAAGTCTATACGTCCTCCATACAATATGCATATGAAGTGAGCTGCACAGGGATGAAGAACACACCATACTACCAAAATGTAGTAGTTTTGAAGCCTATACTGTGTTTTCTCACTTATCAGAAATACAATGCGAATAAATAAATACTACTGACTTAAAATTTCACAATGCTCTTTTGTATAGGTTTAGTGAAATGTGGTCCAGTGTCTGTGGCAGATGTCATGCCGAGACCATTTTCTTTGTATAAACATAATCTCGGGTAATTATTACCAATAGAAAAACTCTAATGAGGCTCGAGCTGTGCAGTAGCAGGTCTGGTTCTTGTAAATGTGTGTGTGTGTGCGTGCTGGCTGCCTGCAAGGATTTACACACTCATATTGAGGAAGCAGGGCCTCCAGGAATTTGATCCAGCATCCCACTCAGGAAGAGCCCAGGAGTGAGACACCAGATAACAGACCTAAAGCTCTATGCATTATGCATGTACTCACACTGTAAGAGTAAGCATGTGTCAAACACTGCCATCATCGTCACTCCAGTCCACAGATCCGCTCACATGGTGAAAGACTCTCTCAAGGAGACCTCAGCTCAATATTAGACAGGAAATACGTTTTGACACTAATGAGACCAGGGAAAAGGCTCTGAAATCCTGCTAAATCCTACATGAATAAATATGGGAGGATGGACCATTTAAAGCTAATTGTGTCTGTCAAATAGAATATTGTAAAGACAACACTGTCAAAAAGCTTCCTGCTATTTTTCCCCCAATCAAACTTCTCCTTTATGTTAACATATACATGTATTAACTTCCTCTATTGTTGTGACCCTGCAGTATGTTGGCATTTATTTTAGTAAACACTTGATTGTATGCATCTGTGTGTCTGGACTGAAGCTGTTCCTGCTGTGGACAGATTGTACAAGATTTTTTGTCATGCTAAGTCAGATTAAGCTCCGTCTAGTGAGATGCTCTTTGCCCACAACACAGGTGTGTTGCATACACACATGTGTGAAAAGAAAATTAATGCTTCAGGTATCAGTCTAAAATAAATCTATATTATAATCACATTGTAATGAAGTGCAAAGCAGGGAATGTCTTGCCAAATGCCAAAAGGAATACAAGATTTTTGGACAATAAAACTAATAATTTACTGAAAATAAATAAATAAATAAATCAACAAGTAAATTCAGCTGACGGGTGTGAAAATGATTGATGAGATGTAAAACCCTTGAAATATTCAGATTTCTCTCTCCTCCTCAGGTACAGCCCTGTCTCTGTGTGAGGTAAGCCCTCTCTAATGCTTCTATTTTGGGGCTGGGCTAGAGGTGTGGGGGCTGGAGCAGACTGTGTGGCGCTGCTTGTAGCGGGCAGTTGTTGGACCAGCTGTACTGTCCAAGGGCTTTTCCACCTGAACGTATCCGCGGGCCTGGGGACATCCCAACCATGTACACCAGAAGACCCCCTACAGTGCTTGTGCCGTTCCAAGCTGCCCCTACCGTCCGAATGCCTGTCAAAACAAGGATTTGGTTTGTGGAATGGCCTTTAAGTGAGCTGTAATTCTGACAGTGATAAATGGCCTTGTCCATTGAATATGAATCTGTGGCCCAAAGTGAGATAACTTTTATTTGCACAGCGTTTGCTGGTGATACATTTGAATTCAAAACCTGATGAATTGGCATATGAATGGCTGGTTCTCTGTATGAAATTGCCCTGTGTGATCCGGTGGGGAATAAAATGACCACGGTGCGGTTTTAGGTGTATAATAGTGTGTTTTCTTTGAGTTGCTTCACAAGTGATTAGGCCTCTCTGTAATAACACAAGTGGAGCTGTCACTGGACACAAGAACATGTCGAAGAGCTGTAACACAATCTGCACAGCTCCAGTCTGTGAACAGCAGCAGTATTGATCTTTAGACAGCAGCTGATATTGTCACATTGAGAGCACCAAGCTGTTTACTTAAGATTTAGCAAACTCCAATGATTGAGTGGTGTGGGTATTATGAAGGTGTAGAAGTTAACAAGGATGCCCAATGTCCAATTCTTAAAACTATGACAACATATATTGTGAATTAAATGTAAATTGTTTTAGTTATATCTCTAACCTAATTTAAAATGTCTTGAATTTAGAGTATGAATCTTTGAGCAAGTATTGTATGTACTTGACAAGGCTACTACATTTATTTACATACATTTGGGTTTAACTGGTTCAGGACATATGTGAATGGTTAAATGTATTCACTTAAAATAATCAAATACATTTCCCAGTGGATAAATCTGTAAACTTTTCAATATCCCACTGGCAAATAATTTTGATTAAAAAAAAAAAAAAAAAAAAAAAAAAATGTAATGTATTGAAACAAGTCAGAATCATCCTGAAACAAGTAAAATAAATAAAAATAAAGAAACAAGTGAATAAATAGTGAATTTATTTATCATTTCCTTAATCCCATTCACTAGTTCCATTTAGTTAAGAGATTCACACAAAGCAAACATCAAACTGCTCATTGCCCCAGTGTGTTCCCATGGCAATGTTTCATATCTCCCAAACAAAGAGGCCAATTCACCCAGTGCCTCCACTGGGATGAGGCCTATGTTTTCTGACAAACCTTGTAGTAGTGGGGGAAGACTTATCAAGTCTAATCAAGCATGTGATATGAACACGTCCTGTCACCCGCTGGACAAAGAGGGCGCTGTCCAGGCTCCAGGAGGCCATTAATAGGGTTTTAAGATGAAGGTTACAACATCAATAAGTGTACTTCATCTCCATGTATTGTGAGGTAAAAGCAGTTGTGGGCTGTGCAAAGCTTTTTCCACATTTATTAAACTTTATATATCAGAAACTTGCAATGACTGAATGAGCAATTGGCCACTCCTTGCTAGGTTAACATGATAGAGTTATGTTGCAACAATATTAGAAGTGGGAAAGCTATACACAATATACAATCCAAAATTAGAATACTGAACATGCCAGTCCATAACCAACTTCATAAACTTCTACTTCTAACATGGTTAAGTTATCATTGTCCACATTAAATTTAATATAATTAAAAAATATATATATTCCGATTTTTTTTTTAATAATCTTAATAAAATCTTTCAAATAGTGATAGATCCAGATACAGTGTTGTTTTCCTGAGCTCTCTAAATTCAAAAGATGCTAATGCTAATGCTAATAACTATAAACTAAACATAATTAAAGAAATGTAAAAATTCTTTCACTCACACACAGGTCTGAGTAATGAGATTTTTAATGTGCCCAATTTGTGCCAAATAAAACCAACATAAATCAAAGCCATATTTCAGTGGGATGTAAATCTGTGGCTTTGCCCCAAGACTCAAGGTAGAGTGTTATTGTTGATTAAAAAGGATTAGGGCTAAGATTACAGTCTGTCTCCTCCCAAAGTCTATGTTAAACTTCCCCAGCGCCAGGCGTCCGGACAGAAACAGTGTGAGTGAAGGAGGCTCTTTCAAATCGGCCACTAATCAGAGCGAGAGTGACGCAGGCTTGTTCAGCTTTAATGGAGCGCACAAGGAACAGGGTTTGATTGAGACAAGTACAACAAATTTAAAAAAGGCTAACAGGAATAGCAATGTACAATATAAAATATGCATTTTGTTGTATTAGTTGAGTTTAATGTGAAACTCTCATGTGTGGTAGGTTTAAATGGATCTGTTTGTACATTTACGGTGTTAAGTCTATGACACAAGCACATAATCAAGGGGAGGTTGAATTGATTGTTAAGTCTGCCCTGTCAGTTGTGTCTGTGCAAAGGGCATGATTAGCCCTGACTTAGCTACAAAAAATAACATTCAAGTGTGTCTTACATCTAGAGGTGAACTTTATTTTCTTTTTAATTAAGAAAATGATTGCCATCTGTTAAGAGCTCATTGTTGAAGGTGTCATTATAGGTTTAAGCAGAGGAGTCGAGTCATGTCTGCTCCGCACTGGATATAACCAACCAAGTATCATAACCCACCTCTGTTTATTTTTGAACCCATGGCCACTCTGAGCCAGGCTCAGGCTGACCTGGTGACAGGAAACGTTCAGTGTATGGACGAGTGCATGCGTGTTACTGCACTAACTAGGTCTGCTTTTCAGGTATCTTGTCTGAGGTAGTAAAGACAACTGTTTTTTTTTTTTTGGTTTTTTGTTTTTTTTGTTTTGTTCTCTGATTTTCTCACAGCAGGACAGATAGACATACATAAGTGTGCCTGATATTTTGCATATGCAGAGAGTATGCTAACTGATTAGTCTTAAGTCAATTTTACACACATTTAAAGCCCATTTACCTGAGACCTTTCAGGCAAATGTTCTGTGTAGAAACTAGTCTATTTAGTCTATTTGTTTGATCAGAGTAATAAAATAGTAATAACCCTAACCTTTTGTTGCCATTTCTCCGCCTATATGATACAGGGATTGCACAGACATACCAAGTTGTCAAACTTTGTAAAACAGAAACCAGGTTCTCACTCAGTCCTTTTAAACATCACTTTTGTTTGTGACCTAGTCATCTGCTGCTACTGTGAGAGGAAATTTAATTTCCCTTTCTGTGTAGCATGTTTAATAAAGGTGTGCTCCAGAAGGCAGCTGCCTTTTGACCTTTGCTTCCACCTGTTTTAGCCCTGGCCTGCCTCATGTCACTCACCTCATAACATTGACAACACCACTTTACAGGGCGTTAATTGCTACATTCATTACTCAGCGTCCTGGCTAATAATCCTAGACAGCTTGTAACATGCAAACCTTAAAACATTACTGCAGCTCAATGCTATCTCCACTTCTGCTACTGAACAAAAGCTACTGTGAGCCACTTGTGCCACACACGCCTCAAATCCAAACAGCCCTGGGAATTTCAAATGAACAAAACACTGGTTCACTAGCACCACTGGACATGTTTGCTCTGTTTGTAGGGTGGGAACAATCTGGTGGACAACACCAGTAAACAACAAAAGTGTTGTTCTTAAGTACTTCTAAATAAACAACATTCACTGTTCTTACCCAAGTGACTTCAGGATTATGAGCACACAGTTCATCACATGTAGTGTCTGTGTAAACCAAACACTGACCTGTTGTGTAAATCCACACTTTCACTCATCCATGAAGAGACATAAGGCCATGACCCCTTTTATTCTCCCCAACACAGGAATGTACTTTATACTAGCAGTACCATTCATTGTCAAAGCATGGAGAGAGTCTAAACACCCATAACATTCAGGTTATTAAGTGAGGATCAGGAGACAACAGTTTAAACCATTTTATACTGACTAACAACAAACATTTTATGCTGACCCGCTCCAGTTCTGTACATCAAAGCCAGTGCCTTATCTTGTTGAATGTTGATTTTGCTGAATGTCAAGCAATAACATCCTTATGCGTTCCCAGATCAAGAGCAGCTTAGTTAGCTTAGAGGAAATTGCATTCTAGCTCTTAATGCGTACTTGAAGTTAATACATTTAGCAATCAAGCTGAGCAAAATGTATGTGCGCTATTACAGAAAAACACTTTTACAATCAAATATAGTTTTAGAGAATTAAAAATAACAAAACGCATGAAGTCGAGACTATTTCCGTTCAGTCTCTTGGCTCAGGACTGGTCCATGCTCACAGTGAAAGGCCTTTTCATCCGTGACAGCATGAATCAGACGCATAATTTGGAGAAAGCCGCTGACAGAAAATCAGTTAGAAAAATATTTAGATCTTCATGCTCTCCCCCGAATTTGTCGCGTGTTGGAAATATACTATCGCACATGCGTGGAAAAAGTAGGAAGCGGAATGGTCTCAGTCCGCAAACACCTTCAGTGAATTTCCCATGAGGCCGAGCTGCTAGAGACAGACAGCACACATGATAGATACATGTTTTATACAATCTAGGGCTACAGTCGAAATTCTTGGACAAGCATAAACGTCCCCTGTGCAGTAAGTAGTTTACAAAAGGGGGTGTGACATGGCACTGGCAAAATCCTATACTGTATAACTATAACTGAACTTTACAGTGAACTCAAAATATGCTTGGTTCATGATCTGCTGCTATTTTTTTTTTTTGTATAATAACAAAGACAGTATCTAATCCCTCCAAAAGCATCAGCCATACCACTCCAAGCCTTCTCCTTTATGCTGCTTTCCCAATAAAAACATATAAACATCAACCAGTTAATCAAATAAGCCTCAGAGCCCAACTTCTGTCCTAAACCATATAAAGATGATCAAATACAATCGGGTGAACTAAACTAAAAGTTGAGCTGAGTTCAAAAAGTAAACAATTGCCACAGTGACATCAAATGAGTTGATCTTTATCCAGTATTGGGACTGTGACTCATTCAATTGCATGTGATTCTTTTTTTCTAATAACAACAACATATTGTAAACTATTAAACGCTTGGCATAATTTCTCTTAGATACATTATAAAAATACACAAATACAACAATGTCTTTGGGACTGAACATAATTGATTACAAATGTAGAAGATAGATAACTCCAGTAATCTACAGCAGAAATGCCCATTTGAGCTAATAACACAACAAGCTACATTTACAAGCTATTAGCCCCATTTCTTTTCAAAGAGTAGCCAAGAACAAGCTGATTAGGTCACTGTTGCACCACCTTGGTTTTAATGTACAGACCTAAGAGAGCATGTCTATGCTGGGTCAAGCAGAGGGGAAAATATGCACTACTAGATTGGATAATAACAGCACAAATCTGATAAATTCAATCTTACTCAGCTTATTAGATGTGGTGAATTTAACACAGAATGGTGGTCATTTAAGTTTGGTCAACCGAGGAGTGCATTTGGAGGTTGTGTTCTGTAATAACATGAGGTCAGAGCTGTTTTGAAAATCTGTAATTGTTAAAGATTTAAAATGTCTGAAATTGCTTATGGTGTGGCTTACCAAGTTAGCATCAATGTATTTCTGACTCTACTGTTTCGGAGAATTCCTCTGAGATAATCCTATAATTAGAGCAGATAGAGCAGGAAGTTTATTCAGGTGGGCCTTTAAACAGCCTCATCTACCTTCTTTATCCTACGAGGCACAGACAAAGGCCTTGAAAATGGAGTAGGCTCCATCTGTACAATCTTATCAGGAAAGCCACCTCTCTCCAGTGCTTGTATTACAGTCTCTCAACACAACTTTTATAAAACTCTGCAAAAACATTTCCCAAGGGTTGATACATTTGCATATGCATTAACAAATATGCAAATCTGTGCAGACTACAACCCAGTACAAGCCATTTAAGTACACAGAGATTCTGATCATTATCAAAGACATTATCTGATTATCAAACACCATCACACTGCATTATACATGTTACGACTTACAATACATGTTTTGTTAAACATTATATGTTATGTTTGCTAAAGCTTGAATTTATACACACATATAGCACATTTCTGAAACTAGATTTACTTTGATAATTTCAAACATGAATCTGGCGGTCAAATCATTTGGAGCATTTCATATCACACAGTAACATGTGTCATCATTGAATTCAGCTTGTTTTTCAATACTACAGGTCTGTTCACAAGCGGTAAAGGACACTGGTCCTAACACTCACTTTCATGTGGTGTATTTTTGATCATATACTACACAATTTTGTTTGCAATTGATAATTTGTGCAATTTGTGCAATTTTGTGCATTAAAAAATAAAACACACACACACACACACACACACACACACACACACACACACACACACACACACACACACACACACTGCACTGTCAAATGAATGAAAGAGCACAGAACACATGCCCAAAGTCTAAGATGGATTTTGATGGCAATTGCTTTTGGGGGATGATTGATCAAAATTGTATGAAAACAGCTTTTTTCTGAGATGATGCCAATTCCACGGGACAGAGCAGTTAGTGCAATGCATTTGACTTGGTTTATAAAATGAAGGCAGGGCACATCTGGCATCATTGGCCCCTAATAACTTTTTGTCATTTGCCTGTTTTCAGGCTTGGACAGAAGCCCAATTGAAGTTTTGTCCAACAGCTTCAAACTGACAGATATGGTGGACTGAGACTGCCCTCACTAGGTGGTACAGGAAAGTGCAACAGTAAACATCTTGGAATAATCTGCATTGAACAATAAAAATATTGATCCTCACTATTTGAATATTAACTGGCACTGTATATACACATATATTTTAAATCTAGGGGGCTGACAGTGCAATACAATGAGTTGTCACTCACAGCTAACACTTTCACTGAAAGATTTAGATTTTTAAGGTTTGTAGGTTACTCTAAGTCAGTATTTTCTCTATAGACTAAAATGGCAATATTTCTAAATGCTGCCAATACTTTCACAAGTCCTAAGTCTAACATGATTATAAAAAGGATACTTTCACAACGCTATTGGAATTTCAAGGACCATAGAAAATTGAAATTAAAACAAAATGAACTCCACATGGGTTTACTCATGCATCGCTTTCAAAACGTATAAAACAGTATGTAAAGCTGTGAGGGTTGTACTGGAGAATATGGTCTTATGGGACTTAAAGTGTAAATCCATCCATTGTGTAATTTATAGATCAGAACTCTGGGCTTGGACGCCGCTTATGAAAACAGAAAACAGCCTTCTACTGTCAAACATTGTTATTTAAAGCAAACTAATTAATCTCTGGTGTTTTCCTGCACAGAGACTGTCAAAACATAGTTATAAAAGGTATGGAATATTGTAAAGAAAAAAAAACAAAAACAGGCAAAATATAGAGGTTGTACTGACCTGCTGCTCTTTTCTGGGTCAAACCACATGTTTTGTGGGATGTTTTCTGCCATGTTCAAGACAACTGCATGAGACAGGAAGCTGATAATTACCATAGTACAATATTCTATTACATAAATGTACATGAGAAAAGGAAAATGCTTTAAGAAGAATTACAGCTGCTTTGACTTCTGATGCAAAGTATGTAACGACAGCAGTAGAAGTACTACAAAAGGTGCCAGTACTAGCGCTTTCATGGTACTAAAATTCAAACTCGGTTCTCATAGGGGAAATGCTTGATAACTCAGTACAAATTTCAATTCCATGTCTTTTTATACAACATCATTTTCAACACAAATCAATGTTTCTTCAATTTTACTATGTGGTCTGTGGTTTGATAAAGATGTGAACATCTTTTTGTTCCATTGTGCTTGTTAATCTTCTTAGATTTGTCAACAGTATTTACACAAAGATACAATCAAACCACACACCTGTCTTTCAGAGTTCTCTTCCTTTAAATATATCACACTTTGTATTTTTTTTTTCTTTCCACATGTTAATCCTGAGGCCAAACCAACTCGTGATTGTTATCATCAGCTGCCTGCTCACATCTCACCAAGCAACCCAGCGATCTACTTTGTAATGTATGAATATTTTGTCATTCTGGTATAAATACTCAGAACTTAGAGACTCGGGGAGAAGAGAGGAAGACTTGGAAGAAGAAACAAAGGCTTCTGAGGGAGATCTGCTTGGAGATGCTGGGTCAGAAATTGATTATTAACATTCAACTTTCTCATTTAAGATGCTTATGTCACAGTCAATACCTGTTGAAAGTAGTTTTAATAGCAATTTAAGTGTTGATTAGTATGTGGTGTTGATTAGTACACCAAAACCAATTCACAAATATGTTAATTATCTACAACTGCTTAGTGTTTACATGTTTGTTGCATCGTACTCCTTGCATTCTGGTACACACGAATCCTACAGTCCTACATTAATTATAGCTCATCCTTAATGCACCTTACGCTCACATGCAGAAGCCCTGTACACAGACATGAATGGTGACACCCAGAGGAGTCTTCCAGAGAATCCAGGGGAGGCTATTGCACTTCCTTCCACCGATAAATATCCCGTCAGTACTCACAGGATACAAGATTAGAATAGATACACATATACACACACTCCCCACAGCTGTGAGGCATGTGCCATTTTCCAAAAAAGATTTTCAAATAAACGGGGACATTTTCACACCTGTTAGGGTTGGAATCACTGACAGACAACTTCCCGTCAGCCATCATCGCGTGTCCATCGCAGTGGCACCGTTCAAGCAAACACTCCATCAACAAGAGAGCTCAGATGTAGGCCCACAGCTAGAGTCAACAGCTCCTCTCCTCTGTCCTGCTGATGATGAGTAGAACATAAACTGCCCTGAAAAACAAAAGAAAAACTTCTTTTTGCTAATTTAATGTGAATGATTGCAGTATATAGAGGTTTTACATATTAACCATGCTGAAAGTTGTTTTTTATGTGATAATATCAATATATATCCCATACCAATACAGCATTATTGATTATTTTGTGTTATAAACATGCGTGTTTTGTACTCGTCGATGAGATTCAGATTCAGATGTTTTTTCTTTTTTTTTACCATTTTACAAACTATTATTATACAGTAATGTCTGGGAATGTACAACTCTTTACACTGGCCTTGAGGAGGCAAGGCAAGTTTATTTGTCTACCACAATTCGTACACTAAGTAATTCATAGTGCTTTACAGAATAAGAAAGACATTAAAATCACACAAATCAAAACATGAATAATCGCAAATAATCATCATAAATTCACATTAAAACAGAAGAGTGCAAAATAAAAACCTTTCAGTCATATGCACAGATAAACAGAACTGTTTTGAGCCTGGATTTAAACATTGTCAAAGTAGAGGCCTGTCTCACATGTTCAGGAAGACTGTTTCAGGTTTAAGCTGCATAAAACTGAAACACTGATGCCCCATGTTTAGATTCTGACTCTGGGCACCAGCAGGAGCCAGTCCCTGAAGTCCTCAGACTGTGAGATGGTTCATATGGCACAAACATTTTGGAGATGTACTTTGTTGCTGGTCCATGGAGAGACTTGTTCACAAGCAGAGCTGCTTTAAAGTCTATTCTCTGAGCCACAGGAGCCAGTGCAGAGACCTGAGCACAGGACACATGTGTGAAGTACTTCCTGGTTCTAGTCAGGACCCGAGCAGCAGTGTTCTGGATGTACTGCAGGAAGGAGACAGTTTGGGCCTTTGTAGCAATGCAATTGTATCATGAAAACGTGCTCTATCTGGTTCACTCTATTCAGAGTCAGCTTGACGTAATTACTAAAAAAAAAAAAATAAACATAACTTCTCGATAGTAACAGTTATGCAAAAACATCTGGTCATTTCAGAGGGCTGCATACAATTGCATAGATATTTGCATATGCATTGTGGCACCTAATTATGAATGTCTGACCTCTCTCTGTGAATCCTATGGTTTCCTGGAAGCTACTTTTGACATGCAGAAATACATACATTACAAAAAGTAGCTAAACTAAGAATATTTGAAGGAGAAAATAATTTTATTTTAATAAAAAATAATTTACTTCACTTCTACATAACACTGAATGGTCAAGTCCTAAAAAAACTTAACATTAATAAAGCAATATTTTCCTGTGATGTTGATATTGAATTTTGATACCAAGGGAAAGGTTTGATAGCTTGATAGATTTTGATATTACAGTGAGCACTATTTTTTATTTCAACACAAAGTTTAATGTAACCATGTGGTCTTATACTACTTCTATGCTAGATCAAGAAAGGTGTGTAATCCCTCAGTCGTCCAGGTAGGAAATGTTTTGCTATTCAGGAAAGGTAAAACTGTGCCTTTTAAAGTGTTTTCTTCAGTATCAATAAGAGTATCTACTTTTGATACTTGTCTCAGTATAGATTTTTCTCCAATCCTAGTCTGTTTGTTGATATTGTAATGGAAAGAAATAATAAGCCTTTCCAGTGGGACATCAGTGCGTGCACCTTGACCCTACATCACCTGCCCATGTGGATCAGGCACCTGCAGATTGATGAGACCAAAAGGAGGAGAGTCTGTGTGCTAAAGTCATCACATCGCAATGCAAAACAGCCACATGCAGGGACCTACTTTTTACCCGAGGTTAGCTTCTCTTCTTTGTCATCCCCATGACACCTCCTCCTCCGATTTATGGTTGTTATTCTTGAGATCATTGAAATAAAATATGTTACAGATTTACACTGCGGGGTGAAGGTTGGTTTGATGTCAAGGTCTGATGTAAGAATCCTGCCTGGAAGAACTTCTAAGTCCCAGGTCTGACCCACAGGTTTTAAAAAGATCAAGTGGGTCTACAAAGGTTTGAAAAGACAAATGGCTAGGCTTTTCAGAGGAATCTCAAACTGACACTGGTGGTGTGTGGGATCAGGCAGCAATAATTTACCCTAGGAAATCTGACACGCAATCTGAACCTGTAGTTAGCAAATGTATCTTTAGACTTTTACGGAAATAAGAAGCAAAGCAATTCAATTAAAAGCTGAATACAAACATTTAAGCAGAGATTAAACCAGGTCTTTTCCTTTATCAAAAGATGTATTCTGTATATTTAACACTTGAACAAATGCTTCTGTAAATGTCCCTTAAGATACCTTTAAATTTTTACATCGCAAAACTGTGGATACTATATTATCACTTCCTATTTCAGCCCGGATCTACTTTTTTTAAGTGTCTTTTCTGCCTTTATCATCATTTACCAACTATCCAAAAGAGGCAAACAGTTACACACAAAATATATTGGTGAATGTTATGTTATATTTTGAGTTGAAAACTGTTTCCCACTTGACTGTGCTAACCTTGGCTATCAGTGAGATAGGAGTAGCGGTACATCATAGAGGTGTTGTGGAAGTGCAGTGTGCGTGGGCAGGGGGCCAAAGCGGCTTATCACCTCGTCCTCCTCTGAGCTCACCCTCTCAGCTCCGACATGTCCAGCTGTTTACACCCGGACACTGTCACAAAACACAAAATGGATTTAGTACGATTTTGCAGTTTATTTATTCTATTCTGTCACACGAGTTTCAAGTTCAAGAATTACAAGATATAACATTCTCAGCTGGGGAAAAGGATGCAGCCACTGTTTCACAATAACTACACTTAAAGACACTCAAATAACAAATATTGAATCTGGAAATCCACAAATTATAAACTTTATTATAGGGTTGTCGGAGTAATTGATATAGATTAAACTACATAGTCATTTGGACAAGATAGTAGCTGATACTATGCCAACACATATGTCATTTTGTCATTTTCTGAATAGTCATACATGGTCTTGATCAATGCCAATTATTATTACTATTATTTTGTGCTAAAAATGACATTCTTATTTTGTATGATTGTGATATCAAAATTGGTATTGAGCCTTTAAATATCAAAAATTTGCCTGCACACATATTTTTTAAACCCATGTAAACTGATCCTAGGCAAAACTTGAAACTAATAATAGAAAGAGAAATAAATTAGGCTTTAGGGATTCTCTGTGTAATGTTTACTCACTGCTCAGGCACTAAATGAAATATTAGTGTTGAAGAATGAGTGCTTACAGTGACAAAAAGGATAGTCTGATCCTTCCTCCCTCTGTTCATCTCTGGGCTGTGTCCTGACATGTCTGGGCTGTATTGGGATCAGTCTAATATTAGAAACCCGATAACAATATTGGATACCTTCAAAACAACATTTACAATATTTATATTATTTATATTTATATTAGATAATCTCCCAGGTGACGACACTATTGTAAGCATAGAGTAATTTCAACTATAATGACTGGTGAGTTGAAACACTTACAGTCAAAAACATTACATTTTTTCATGTGTTTTGAGGATGTTTTGTGGTTATTTGACCAGACCATACAATGACATCATCCTTCTCCAAACACATTCTAAACAGCACACTCTGATGACTGCATATGTACAAACAACATTCACTTTAGTCACTACGCTCATTAATAACATTTAATTACATGTGACTCTCCTGTTATCACTGGCTAAAACATGTAATTCAAGACACTTTGTAATTAGGCGGTATTGTTTGTGGAAACTCTGTGTATACTTGTTTGAAATCAATCCTGCAGGGCAATGCAAGGTAGAGTCCACAGGCTATTTTTCAACGCCAGTACTTTAAACCAATACTTTGGAAGCCAATATCCACTTCACCATTTTTTTTCAGGATCAGCGCCAATATCCAATACCAGTATCATATCAGTGCATCTCTATTTTAAATAAGAACACATTTACATGTCTGTGGCATTACAATCGAGACAGTTCAATTGACATTTTCCTTTTACTGCAAATTCCCTGGTGAAAGTAAAGTTGAAATATAACACATTTGTCCTGTCTCATAAAGATCACATCCCCAGATCCCACTATACAGTTTGATGCAATGTCACACAAATATAATTTTCTATTTCAAAGATTAAATAATTCATATCTTTGAACATTTTAGTAAACCAAAATAACATCTCATAACAAGTCGGCTATCTACTAAACATTTAATATATGGGCTACTTTTTTAGGTTAATGTGTGACAACCCGGTCCTAACTGTTTAATAGGTAGACCGACTTTTTGGCAAAGCCTGAAGCAAAAATAACTATATATTGTAATAAATACTGTCATTTTAGTAGATCCATGGGTATTTTCATTTCCCAA
Organism: Periophthalmus modestus; assembly: GCA_019594935.1. Lineage (NCBI taxonomy): Eukaryota > Metazoa > Chordata > Actinopteri > Gobiiformes > Gobiidae > Periophthalmus > Periophthalmus modestus. Next base: position 21,368,582 of record JAIEZT010000019.1, read on the forward strand.
CACTGGACAATACTGCCCTCTTGTGGCCCACAAGGCTGCAACTATGTCCCATATATCCTACGTTTAATTTTACAATATTTTACTGTATCAAAGGCCATGTTTTGTGTGTAAATAAAGTAATTAAATAGAGAGACATCATAAAATTAACTTACCTTTAAACAAAACGATTAGGAGGACATGCCATGTGCCCCACTGCTTGACCACAGCAGGATGTCTCTGGGCGTCATGTGCTCTGCTGAGAAACCGCGTGGTTCACTTTCCAAACATGGATCTATTCAAATAACCCAATCCACAGGTCTATGTTGTTGGCAAATGTCTCAGATCTTCTCCAATCCAATCAGATCAACACAGATTACTAAATGCACATGATAAAGGCCTAGAATACTCCTAAATATAGGCCTTATTATCGAATATTATGGACCCATATGGTCATCATCCTGGTTGTATATGTGATCCTGTGAGGCCATACTGTGCTGTACCTACATGTACCACATGACACAGCACAGCAGGAGCTTCTTCCCACTGTGCTCATTTATTTTGACATTTGTTTTGCCAACATTAGGCTACATTGTGTTGTCTTTTGCACGCAGTCAGTTTATGGGGTTTGCCTTTATCACAAAAAATTAGGAACTTAATTAGTTCCTAATTAGAATTAGCAACTTAAGTAGGTTTATGTCATCATGATCTGATAAAGCTAGAAGTCGTGATTATACAATTATACGAGGTGGCAGAATGATTACTTCCAGTCACTTTTAAATAATGTTTTTGTAGAATGTTTTCTACAGGCTACATTTTGAGTAAACCATACATCTACAACATTCAACATGGAGAAAACGGCCACATCTTGACCAAGCCTAGCTCAAGATCTGGAAATGGGTTCACTACAGAGCACACTGTGGCTGTTGCTGCCCACTGCACCAGCAGCATAGAAGGATGTGGCATTAGTGCTGCCAAACAAAATAGAAAAAATACAATGGTGCAAAAAATCAAAGTAGGGTATTTATCAAGCCAAAAAAACAAAAGCAACAAAGTACAATTGACATCATTTTTTTTCTTCTTTTTTTTAAAGTTGGCTAAATTAGAAAAGTAAGACGCTGAAATATAACAACCACAGTATAAGTCACACATCTTTACCTGAGTTAAGGATTCTTGATTGTTGTTTAACAACCTCCACATGACAAATAAAGTGCACGAATTAAGACGAGAGTGAACAGAACTGGGAAAAAAGTGGCCACCTATCCCACAATCTTTTGCTGAAATCAAACATGGTGATTCATCATAATTGTAAACATGACTTCAGGAATATTAACAACAAGTGAATTTTGTCTTATATTCTTAATGTCCGCTCCTGTTTGAAACTGACACAGAATTTCCAAGCTTCAACGTAATGAGACAAGCAAATTTCTCTGGAAACAGCTCCTCTACATCAGGGGCAACATCCATGTCTTTGCGCTCCATGTAGGACACCAGTGTGTCTTTTAGACTAAAGAAAAGTAGAAAAGTACACATTTAAATCATTTCTGTAGTAATAACAAGTTAAATTATGTAATGCCATCTTACCCCCACTCAGGTTTGAAGGTGTCTGTAGCCTTGGGCTTGTTGAGCATTAGTACCAGGAACTCATGCATCTCCAGCAGGAAAGAGTCAGCACTGTTTTTGGAGAAGAAGCCAGTCAGCAGCCTGCGCTCGTCCACGCCAAGATCCTGCTTGTACTCCATAGAAACGTCTCCAAATGGATCCTACAACAGCAGACAAATCAATTATACACCAGTACCCACACTGAAACTTGTGAGCCATAAGCTTTATTTTACCCTCTTAAGTTTGATCAGGCCTTGTGATTTGAGAGACCCCAGCAGCTGCCATAGTGCAGCACAATGCTTAAGAGAACACATACTCAAGGCCTGTGGGGAAAAAAAAAAAAATTTTAATTTCACTACAAAAAACTTAAATGCAAGTCACATGTATAAAATTGCAATACAATGAACTGAATGTGTCTCAGAAACCTTGAGGATATGTGCAGGGGCTTGATTTGCCATTTTCAGCATCTCCTCCAGGTAACAAGATAACTGCATACAGGGATCTCCTCCAGTCATGGCAAGAAACCCAAGAGCAATTTCCACCGTGGACAAGGCCTCACACACCTCACTGTAAGAGTCCAGCTCTGTGCTCACAGCACACTGTGTGAGGGTTTGGAGAGGTTCCTGGGACAAATTAATATTGTTCTCATAAGTGTGAACTACTTCTTATCAGGTTGGCAAAGAGCAGCTGTTACTTACTTGTTTGATCTTTTCCTTTACATCTTTCAGGATTATCTCATAGTTACGGTCATGTCTGTTTACTAAAGTAGGAATGCCCTATAAACAAGATACAAATATTTAACTCCAGCCTGTATAGGTATACAGGTCACCCTTTTATTTTTGTTGTTGAGTTTTACTCACATTTAGAGTGATAAGAGGTTTGCCTAATAGAAAGCGTGACACAATCTGCTGCTGGATTTTAGGCAGGTCATACTCGTGCAGTGTCTCCTGGCCTTTCTCAATGCTGTATTGTGTGTTAGACAGAACCAGGGGCATCAGGTCTCTGTCCAGCTCGTACCGAATCACATGGAGGTCAGTCAGATCTGCTGGGCTCACTTTATAACTGGGATAAATATAAATAACCGGATTTTCAGTTGTTATTCTTAAATTACTAACCAAGTACAATAAGTTTAAAATGTGACATGAGGACCCACCTGGTGTCTTCTCCAGTGAGCTTGTCCACACTGTAAACCAAGTCATTGTGCAGGGAGATGAGATAATTGACAAGGGCAGTGGAGCAGAGTCCTGGTCCGCGGCGACTGGGTAACAGCACCCTGAAGTCACAGTGGAGGTCCAAGTCCCTCTCGCCGAAAGGAGGTGGAGGTTTAATCTCACCTTATATATATTAGAGGACACAATATATTTATATATCTATTATAAGATGGGAGAACACTATACTGCATGTTTTTAATTGTGATTTTACCATTGGTTGCCAAAAACACCCTAAGCTGATTCCAGGTAGACAAAACAATGTTGATATGTTTCTCGTACCAGGCCTTTAAAGGAACTAAAAATATATATAAATACATACATAAATACATTTAATTTAAATTGACTTTACTTTCTGTACTAGACTAAAACATTAAAAAATATCTATTTGTGCAATTTTACGTCTTAAGAGTGTCAAGTTTTTGAATACCTGACTGCTGATGTTGCAGAAATTCAGCAATTGTGGTGCAGAGCTCACTGACGTTTTGAAACTGTTTGACCAGATTTTTCTGAAGAGTCAGAATGTCAGGGAGGAATTTCACCAGTCGGTACTCAGCTTCCTGAAACAAACATTCAAATGTGGTGTTAAACAACTTATTTTTTGTGAGTAAAGTATGTTTACTTGTTGATTCCTTACCCTGTGGAGGAATTTCCAGAGGACTGGTAATGTGTCTTTGCCATCACTCTGCTTTAAAATGTGTGTAAGTCCTAAAAGAGATACTTTCTCCCTACAGCTCCACACAGTGGAACAATGGATCAAAGACTTTTCAGGCATAGAGTGCAAAAACAGCCGAGGGTCTCCGAACATGACTTTCATGATTGGACTGGCAGAAATGCGATCATCAGAGTGAATGAATGTATTCACCTCCTTTAGCTGCCTGTCCAGGTTCTTTAAAGTAGAGAGTATCAATGAGAAAGAAATAATGAATTAAAAATGCAATTAGTAAGAACTATACCTTAAATTGTGAAGCAATTATGTTGCTCATGTCAATTTCCCAATTATTTCTAGCTGTATTTGAGGAGAGCTGATTGTCATAAGCAACTGGCCCTAAAAAGAAAGGTAATCAGTTTCAACAATTATATTTTTAAGACATTTAAAAGGCAAATAGGTCTCTTCATGAGATATACACAACTGAAATAAATTTACTCAGACATGCCTCTCTGACTAAATGACTCTTCAAACACACATGGCATGTTACAGTACATACATGCTTGTTGCTGAGGAGGATGAAGGAGGCTGCTGATGATCAGATGGACAGAGCTGACTGTATCATCTGCTCCTTTTCCAAGAGACTTTTTCAGATGTTTTTGATCCTCTCTCAGGTGAGCAAGGAGAAACTGTCCTGGGTCAGCAACTGGGGGCTTGATCATGGTCGAGGTCATCTGTGATTGAAGATATTATTCACTAATTTGGTTAATCTATTAATATTAATAATAATAATTATAATATTATTATTAAATTATTATTATTATTATTATCTTGAAAAAACAATAATAATAATAATAATAATAATACTTATATGATAAATAAATAAATAAATAAACATTCCAAACATTGTCTTGAAATTGTTGTATTATTGTAGTATGGCTTACGTATATTACCTTTGTTATCTGCAATGCGAGTGTACATTTGCCGCATTTTCCTTCACTTAAATAAAAAAAGTGATTTCGCTGGCTAGTTCCTCACCAAACAGAAGACTCAGTCAGGGATTTTATGCAAGTATTCCACAAAGCTTGTTTAGTCACTCAAGTAAATGCAAAATATGCCAATATATTTATTTGATTTTTATCATGTGGTATGAAATTACTTCAATAGATAGAGCTTTATGGCCCTTGTCCTCACCATTTTTGATTTACTTTATTTCATTTTTTTGTAGCACTGTTTTTTGAACTACCCCCCTAACTAACTAACTAACTAACTAACCCATTTTTGTCCATTCTAAATATAACAAATGGGGGAAAAAAATCTTATCATCATCTTATCAAAACATTTTTCTCATGAGTGCATTTTGTGCTATTTTTTCTACCAAGATGTGGCACAAGATCTTGTCCCATCCCTAGTTTCAATTGTTATTTTAACTTGAATTAACTATTGCTACATTGGTTAATAAAGTTAGCAGTAATGTCCAGCCATTCTTGCACCTTTCTTAATCCCTCACCTCTATTTTATACATCTCTTGAGTCCTGATTTTAAAAACATAGCACTCTCATTACCTTGCCATCTTAAAAAGTAATAGAATGTATGTGTTACAAGGGAAATACTGGTACACTATTACAGTTACCTGTGCATCCTTGCAGAGACCAAACAACATAGTCATGTGTGTGACCATACGGACAATAGCAAAAGAAACAGGAGAGAGGCTCTTTGTGTCCAACATGTCAGGACTGTCTCTGCGCCTAGGGTCACCAAGAATGTGGCCTCTCTGAGTGCGGTCACCCCTATAAGATACCACAACAAAACAGAATTGTTAAAACACATGTTTTTGGTTTTGTTTTAACATAAACTCCACAGTTTTTTTAATGCGTACAGTAACTGAGCCTGTTGAAAGCCTTGCTCTGGCATATAATTCCTTCCACCGATTGCTGCTCCACAGTCCACACAACGACTTGTTTCCACGGGCCTACCACACTAAAAGACAGAATTAGAATCCTTACATGTCCCAGAACATTTTTTTTTTTTTTTAAACAATGGCACTACCTACCTCGCCAATAGCACATGGGTGGCCATTCGGACAATCTGTAGTAATAGAAAGTTAATATTAGACAAACTGATAAACTTGTGTTGAAAATTGTCATTTTTGTCAGATACTTACTGTACCAGCGTAAGTTCTTGTCCATAGCTTGTTGTGCCATTGTAACCTTGTCTTCTGGCATGCTGGGTAGGAACGCCCCCTTGAACAAAAGAAAATGTTTAGAAACAAAGTCCTGTTAATCATAAACAGAGATTAATCAGTTTACCTGCATGGTGGCAGGCGCAAGGGCTAGCTGCTTCAGAGGCCCCAAAATGTGCTGGTTTCCACAGAGCAGCACAGCAGCCAAATGAACAGTGAGTTCAATAAAGACACACTGAGGTCTAGAGAGTGCAGGTGTGAGAGTTAAAGGTCCAAGCTGATTTGTGACCAGAGCCTTGGCAAAATCTTTTAATTCCGGGGAAATGAGCACTTTAGAGCTCCGAATGTAGCTCGTCCACAGGTCTATTTGCTAAAAACATAAAACACAGTACAAAACCTTTTATTGGTATTGCATGTTAAACATGGGGTATATGATTTTTTTTTTTTTTTTTTCACAATTTTACCTCAGGTTTGGGATGAAGGCTTGGACTGGGTTCTCTGTACCATGTGGTGACTTCTCTGTACAGTGCTAGAAGCAGGAAAACCTCTCTGCTTTGTTTTGCACATCTGCACCTCTGCAAATAACATTGTCATACATATTTAAAACTCAAAGGAATAAATGTATCATAGTGCAAAATAAAATGCGTGGCCTTACCTCACAAGTTTCATCCAGGCCATCCACTGTGCCATCCAGAATCACCTTTGCAACAGCATTTCGGATGGTTTGGTAATCAGGACCACACACAAGAAACAGGTCCATTGGAGCCTCCTCAGCCTTTTGTAAAGCAGAAAATAAAGAATGTGTATTAGAGCTGTGTGAATAAATATAAAATGCCAAATCTATTTTTGGCAAGTATACCTTGTGTAGAATTTCCTCAGGGAAAAGCCAACTCATTTGATGAACTTTGAGGAGGCTCTGAACATGCTCGACTCCATACAGAGTTCCAATTTTCCGAATTAAATAAATACGATACCAGTTGTTCTTGCTCTGTGTGCACAAGTTCTTCACACTTTTCAGGAAGACACTGAATGCCTGACGTTCCTGAGCTTCTGCAGTCATAATAATCAGGTCATGAGCATCAACACATCAGAAACAAACAAAAGATGTGCTGCTGCAGTAGAGAGATAGAGCACACTTTATTGTCCAGTGATTCGTTGTGACTCACCTGTGGTTGTGGTTTCTTCAGTAATGAGACCAGCAGCTATGTCCAAGTCCAAGCGAACTCTTGCCACCAGCTGCAGTGACTCTACGGTGGCTGAATTAAGACACTGAGGGTCACTAGACAGGACATCAAGGAAGCTACTTTCATCTTTAATGCACAATTTCTCAAACATGGAGTCCTATAAGAACAAACATCACAGAAAAATATTTTTTTAAGTGCAAATTTAACTTAATTAAGCTAAACAAAGTACAATCTGCTATACCTCAAAACAATTTATGTACAACACGTAAAGTTCAGTCTTCTCTGTATTGTCCAGTAGGTTGCTTTCCTCTACATTTTGGAGATGATGCTTCAAGTACTCCTTGATTTTATCAAAACTTAATACAAAAGAGAATAGAAATGCAAAATAAATACTGTATTTTATAGTGTAAGTTTACATGCCAAATTCACCTTACCTGTACTTCAAGAGGAGTTTGAGCACTACTGAACGAACCACTGGGCTTTTATCAAGAGATTCAGCAAATGGTGAAAACTCTTTTGTAACAATCTGTCTCCCTCTTTGTGCTGAAAGAAACCAAACAAAAACAGTTTTACATGGTCATTTAACACACCATACACACCATCAACTGTGAACAACATGTACAAATAACGAGTGCATTATACCTCCAAGTATTGGTGCAGAATTTTCCTTGTGCATGAGAAATGACAGTAGATCATGAATAACCTCTGGACTTGGTGGGGAGTTATCTTTGAAACACATGGATGACACCAGCTCCACAAAGAAAGCATTGCAACGCCTTCTAAACTGTGTGTGTATATTTATGTTTTCCCTACAAAACAAATATGATCATGAGCCAGTGACAAACGCAAAAAGAACTGATTCACAATATTTCTAACTGACCTTATGGCATTGGAGGAAATGACTGGAAAGTCATCATTAACCTGCTGCATGCAGTATGGGCAATACATCTGTCCCGGAACAAGCCACTGTCTGATGCAGGTCAAACAATAGATGTGCTCACAAGGGAGGCAGATTGGGTCCTGAGGGTCTCCAATACAAACTGAACACCGAGGCAGACCAAACCTGTAAAATGTGAAATAAAAATAGGTTTATAACTAATAGAGTAGAGCTGAAAGAGTTAATATTACGACTTTTTTTTACCTGAAGATGGAATCAACAGCTCCATCTTTGCAGCTTTTCAGTAAACCAATCACAGTTTCAAATGCGTCTTTTGTTTTCAAGTTCGTGTTCCTTTCCAAAATCTTGATAGCATTGAATAGCAACACAAAGTCAATTAAATACAGAAATGGATTGACATTAATTGTCATTGTCATTAAAATGACTTGATGGCTTGATGTGCTAATATAAACCCACTAACCTGCCAAAGTTTCCGCGTGTGCTCTAAAACTATAGGGACCAGCTTGTCGTTTAGTTCTTCAATTCTCAGCAACATGTGCTCCACAAATAAAGAAAGACAAAATATCCGATTCCAAGCAGACCTGATAAAAATAATGCTAAGATTTGTAAATGAAATGTCCAGTGCAGGTAACAATCACACAAAATGATCATGACTTACTGCACTCTGGTGACAATTGTCTTGCTTCTCTCTCCATAGTGTTTCACACTGTCTTCAGAGCACACTAGTTCTATGGGGACTTGGAGTTTATGAACCTGCCTGAGCCAAGTCTGTCTTTGTTCATCTGTGTTCAGAACCGCAGGCTCCAGATGTTCCACACAAGCAAAAGCAGCATATACATCCAGAACCTTGAGGGAGTTCACAAAAAAAGAGCGTACATTATACCATTGGGTTAGAAGGCAAATAGAGGATTTACCATTTCAGGTCCATCTCTAGAATTAGGATTTCTTAAGAGGTGTCCAGTGACTCGCGGTTCTAAGCAGATAATCCTGGAGAGGTTCTGCAGTCTGTTCTTGAACTTGTGATAAGCAGCGTGAATCCAGGACAGAGATGTGGATCGATCTGTGGCTTCCAGTTTTGTCTTCAGTTCATTCACACAGCAGTTCAAAGCACCACTCAGGAGCTAGTAAAAGATAATGAGTATATCACATGGTCATACAACAATTATGTGTAAACTGTAACAAAAACCTGCATGTCTTCTTCACAGGCTACATTCATAGTCAATGAGACATAATCCTGTAGATATCGATGGTAGAATTCTGTCTGTGTGTCATGGTCTTCTTTTGCAATGAAGAGCCCCAAACGGGGTTTTCCAGAAGAAATCATCAAACTGCATTTGTGTTTGGCCTGATGATCAACAAAAAGCATTCCATTCATTCTGTCTCTGACATAACGCACTTATGAAATAAAACTGTTGGCTTGTACCTTCGTGCTGGAGAGCATGAACCCACATGTCCTCCAGGTAATCTCTGATCCTCCAGCTAAAGGGCATGCTGCACCCAATCCCCATTTTTGGAGTGATGTAGTTTGGACCAGGATGGTTCTGCTCTCAGAGCTAACACAAAGTATATTATATGCATTGACAAACTTGCCCTTATACAAACTACAGTAGCACTACTTACTTGGGGTCTTGGCTTAATGGTGTGATTTTAAGAAGCTTATCATTACCAAAAATGTTTAACCACAGTTTTTTAAGAGAAAGTCCACTGTTTGCATCCAACAGTAAATCCATGTTTTGGTCACAGTCGCTAATTGCGACTAGGTGAGCCAACATAGGGACTACCATAGCCTGAATGCGTTTCCATAATGTGTTCCTGTCATTCCCCAGAGAAATAAAAAATAGATTAATTCTATTGGTCTGTTATGCTTTACTTTCTGCTTTTCTCACCTGAAAGTCCCTCCTTCTTGCAGGGCGTCAATGTTGGAGGCCTCCCTCATTACCCAGTTGTTTTTAATTGACAAAAAGGTGGTGTCAACATGGGTGGCCAATAAGACATGAAGATGTCTCTTTATTATTTTATTAAACTGTTCTGTAAAAGAACAAATGAATGTTAAATTAATTTGAACTTTTTAATTAGTGATGTATGGAAATAAATGTGATGCATGTTTAAAACAAGTGAATTGTTAATCACACTAGATACTTGGCAAGTATTAGCTGCTCTTTGAGGTACCTTTAATTTCATCATCGCCATCAAGAAGAGTGAGCAGAATCTCCACTCTGCGAGTGCTACGGAAGCCACTGTCCAGCTGATCTCTGAGCATCCCAACTGCACTCTGCACACAGCTCCGCACCAGCGTTGTCGTGTCCAGGACAGAATCCAGCCCCTGCTGAAGCAGACTCACACAAGTTTACAGTGACCCATGTATTCACTTACAACTGGTGCATAAGGGAATTAATGGCTAAGGTATACTATACTAAAAGGGACATATATTATGTAAAACTGACTTTTACAATGTTACAACGGTGTTCCTCCATCATTAGCTTATTCAGAATTATGTTTTGAGTGATTCATATGTTTGAGTAATCCTGTATTGTTCTGCACTCAAGGCCTGAGAGCTCAGAAGATATCCGTTTTCGCTCTCCACCCATAGTTTTAGCATAGCATTACTTTACACAATTAAAAATATCTGACTTTGATTAATGAAAGTGGGTTTCTAAAATGTCACATATTTAAATCAATGAAACACTACTTACATTTGGACTCTTCTCAGAGTCTGTGTTCTCCTGTTCTGTCTCCATGTACATGTCATCATCTACTTCCATGGCTGCAACAAAGACATATAATACAACATCAGAAAAATGATTTGTGAAGGTGATAAAAAAAAATAGGCCTCAGTATAAAATACCTTCAGGTTCATTAATATTGGTCTCAAACAACTGACTGATTGTCATTCTTTGCAGGATTTTGATGTCAGAAACCATTTCATTTGATCTTCTAAGGTCATCAATATGAACTGACCTCCAAGGTCCTAGAGATAATGACAAAGTTTTATGAAATAAAAATGGTGTGCAAAAAAAAGGTAACAATAAATTTTACCCCCATGAAAGCCAACATAGGAAGTCCCTCCGATCATTCTTGGCAGTCTTGAAATGAAGTATACAAACACTTTGTGCCCTGTGTTCCCTAGGACAATCTTTCTGATTTCATTTATGGACGAGTACCTGGCATAAGAGAGCAAATGCTGTAGAACAGGTGGCTCTTAGTGATACTGACATTGACAACTTACTTTGCAGATGCAATGAGATTACACTGTGAGAAGCTTCATCATAATCACACTGAATGATAAGTATCTTGATGTCTGATTCAGAATTGTATCGACCAGATGTTAGGAAGTTTCTAGATGCAAAAGATTTTAAAATAAAAAAGCCGTATAATTTTGATACATTCATTCCATCTACCCTGTACACCTTTACACTAACCTGATCTTTTTTAAGAAGGAGTGCTCAGTGTCAAACTGTTGGACTGACAGAAGTTCAGCACTTAAACCATTTTGCTCCAGTGATTTCAAGTCAGATGCTGTGAGAAGCCTTGAAAATGTTGTCACCTAAAGATTGGAGAACATATTCATATATACAGTACAATTAGATGTAACAGATGCCTGTTGTCCTCGAGTACCTCAGTGAAGAAGGTGTTGCCGAACTGTTCCTCCCCAACACGAGCTAGTATATATTCTGATAAACATCCAGTATTCTGCTCTTCACTGTAGACTTTGGCTAGATGCTCACTCTCTCCTCGGGGAAGGTCACTGCAGTCCAAACGAACCACTGAATCCGGTGTGCGCATTTAAGGAGTATGAGTTTAGCCGCATCCAGAACTTTCTTTTCTAAATCAATCATTTCCATTGAGTCGTTTTGATTCTCCAACACTTGGAGCACCACAGAAGCACATGTGTCAGAGTGGTAGCCAATAAAGACCTCTGCAGGTTTGTACTTGTGTACATGAACCATGGCTCCCTGCTGCCTGCTCAAAGAAATAAAGAGCTCCACCCACTTCTCTAGCTCTTGGACAATTGTTTTTTGTTCAGCTTTGAGGACAGTGTGGATGTCCAGAAAGTGTTTTTCCAGTCTGTTGATGAGAGGAATAGGAAACTGTTTGTAGACTACTTCTCTTTCCTCAATGACAATGAGTCTGAAAGTCCTTGTGGACCCTGCACTTGACTCTGTGTGTCCCCAATCCAAGATCTACATACTTCTGCCCACCCAAGAAGACATAGTACTGATTTAGAGCATCATAGAGGCTTTCATAGAGGTTCTGCAAGTTTAGAAGCACAACAGTTTGCCCAGTCTCCATGCAGATTTTAACTCTGTTGATGTTACGGCAGATTTGGGTGTATTCCTGATCTTTTGGAAAGCTAGAGCCAAAGATAATTTCTGGTTGACCACTTTCTTTGAAGAAAGTTTGCTGAAGGATTTGAAGAGCTGCATAATTTTTGGTCAGTACCAGCAAGTAACGACACTCTTCGTCCTGTCCGACAGCTTGAATATTTTCTTTCACAAACTCTATTGCACTGATGCTCGCCAGGTTTGGTGCAATTTGTAGTTCTTCTCTGAAAACAGAGACAGCATCTATATCAACTCTTCCACTGAAGTTGCGCAAAACTGCCTTTATGATTTCCTCTGGACAGGGTTTCCTCTGAGATGTCTTGGCAACAGCAAAAATCATCTTAATTAAGCTGTAGTAATCACGCAAGCCAAAGAAACCATTGCCTTGCCTTTGACAGATCTCCAAATAAGCTTTAGCAAATGGCTTAAAGAATTCTCTAACCATTTCTAGAACTCTTTTATCGGATGAACATATACCCTTGGCACTTTCAACAAGCTCTCTCTCATCAGGATCACCCCGGGAAACAAAAATCCCCCTATTCATTTTTGCAGGATCCAAAGCCCAGTTGGATATCCCGATGAATCCAACTTTTTTGTGAGGCAGGGGTTCGTCATCAATGCATCCTTCTTCAAGCAATGGATGGAGAGTTTTAAGAGGCATTTTTGGAGAGTCCTCAGCCAGACCAATCTCATCAAGAACCACAACTGAAATGTACTCCTTCAAATTCTTTCCTTCCTGGAAGCGTCCACACTGCTTGAAGGTATTGATAATTCCCTCTGGGGTAGAGTGTGGGCTACACTGGAATGACACTAAGTGGATCTGTTTGAGCCTTTTGTAAATGTCGGAATGGGCAGATTGACCTTGCATTGCATCAGCCACCAAGGTTTTAGAAAGAGATTTCGAGCTTCCAGGTTTTCCAACTAAAAAAAGTGGGATTCGAAGCTCGATGCAGAGCACCATCATGAAGACGTTCTCTTTCAGGGCATTGTTTCTTGCAATTGTATCTCCCATAGGAACCCCGCTGAGAAGTAGATCCTGCATGAGTATGATTTCTTGCTTTATCTTTTGTGGGGTGTATTCTCGTGGTAGGCTTCTGTAGATTTTCCGCCTATACTCATCCTTGTTCTCAAGACAGGCATGATAGCACACTCCTATGGCCATAACTAAAGACCACAGCACGGCATCTCTGTCTTCACTGCTTAGATTCAAATTAAACTTGTCAATCTCATCAAAGAATATTGCATGATTGTTGAAAAACCAAACAAAAGCCTGCATGCATCGTTCCACATCTCTGAGGCTCACAAAGCTGCATTCATCTTTTCTTTTGCGCATGTAGTGCTGTGAGGCTGAGAGGACATTCACAATCGTTTCTACGTAAACTTCACTGATGACATGACATTGAACCACTCTCTGTACAATCTGCTGAATGTAAATCTTCTCTGTGTCATCGTTTAACTGCCCAAAGTCCCACACAAGTGGGATCATGCTTGGAGGCAAGGCATGCACTCGATACACTAACTGCCGTAGTGGAATAGATCCAAGTTTTTCATCTGTTTCCTCTGCTCGAACTCTGTATCCTAGACCAGCAGATTCTAGTCTCTCAATCATCTCATCTGTGTGCTTGCGGTATGGATTGCATGCCGCTATGATCTGCAGACCGCAGCCTGATGTCAGAGCTTCTCCTTGAACAGTCTTGTCACAAAGGACCTCCTTGATGCTGCTGATGGCCTCGGTGGTGTTTGCCTCGTCAAAGAACAGTACAGAATCAAATCCATAGTCCTGTTTGTTGATTGCAGCCATAGTTTCTGCTTCTTTGACTTTGGCACAAATCATGTGTGAGGTTGTGCCACCATGGACTTTGACCAATTTCATGTTTTCTGTAGCCACCCCACTTTTTCGTAACTCACAAAGAAATTTGATGAGCCTTGTTTTCCCACATCCCGTCTCTCCCATGATGATAACCGGAATGCCACACCTGAAGCGCATGTGGATTGCAAGTATCTTAAGGATGTTGTCAGTCGTCAGCTCATAAGTTTCATCTGGGTCCAGAGGCCACTGGATACCAAGAACATTACACATTCTCTCTATTTTCTCTCCTCTTGGAAGTCGGTCAAAGTCGATGTTAAAAGGCACTCTCTGCAGCATTAGGCCGTCATACAGCTGTTTAGTCATAACACTTCTCTTAATGACTCTTCCTGAAGCAGGATCTATGGCATCAACAGCGTTGTGATCGTTGGGTTGAAGGTGGAAACCTATAAAGGTCATGGACACATGATCATCATTAAAAAAGATATATGGATGTGGTTCTGTTTCCCATCTCTTTCGAATAAGGAAAGGTGCCAGGTCTTCTTCTCTTACACCAGTCAGATCCACATGTGGTGTGCCAGGACTCTGGTCAGAAATACTAAGTGATGGAGTGGCAAAATCTTTAGCCATCAAAATCATAAAGTCTACAACAAATCTTTTGAATCCAACAAGAGTGTCTCCAATAAACTCAGCATCACAGAAGACAGATGTCTCACAGTCCTGGAGCTGTAGATTGAGAAACCACGCAAAGTTTCGTAGTTCTGCCCAAGACGGGTTAACGATTCCACAGTGCATAAGAAGCATCTGAAGACATTCCCCGTGTGAGCCTTCAACTCCATTATATGAGAACCTATCCAGATCAGCATGGTTATGAAATCGAATGAGATATTGATAAGGTCGCTGAAAGCCAGCACTTCTAAATTCTTCATCGTCCATCAATGGATCTTCACTATTAAAAATATTGGGGTCATCATTTTTCCTCAGCTCTATTTCTAGTACCTCCTTCGGAGGTCGGCAGAAAATATTTGGGAACACTTCTGTGAAAGATGATTTCTGAGCCTTCAAAAGAAACAAACAAAAAGTTATTATCATGTGATGGCTATGGGTCCATATAATTAAATGAACAGAAAAGGGATTACTTGGGTTGTTGTGGTTTTGGATCGCTCCAAGATCTCCACTACATACAGCTGCTTCTCATTGCACTTCCACACCTTCCCCTCAGAGTCCTTGAGATAGCGCAAAAACAGCAGCTTGAAAAGAAACTCATGAAGACCACGTTGAACCTGTTGAATGACATAACCATCATTAATTTTTTTTTTACATAACAAAAGTTTTAAAATATTATCATTACCGATGATGTAATATCAAAATGAAACACTGTGAGGGCTCTCTTCTCTGTGTGGTTCAGTAGAGACTGGAGAACAGCATCCTCATCAACAGTGGGCTCAGTCAAGCGAATGCATTTCATAGCTGTAGTCTTCTTAGTTGACTGCTTTAGTTTTTGATACAGCCTCTTAATATAAAGGGATTTACCTGAAAATAAAGCAAATACACTGTCACCAATAATTTAACCATAAAGTTATGTGACAAAAAATAACTGAAGACTACATACCCACACCAGCTCTTGCAGATGAGACAATACCAACACACAGCCTGTCTTTGAACACTGCTGCGGCACTACACAGGACCTCAGGGACAACATAATGGTTATGCAGGTATTCCTGAATCTTTGCTTGCGGAGCCTGGGGAACCATGTGTACTTTAAACTGGCTAAAGGCAGATGGAAGATAAGCATGCTCTTTTTCTGAGCTGCAGTATATTACAAGCCTGTAGTCACTCCTACTTTTGATTTTTATGCGCTGAAAAAAGCTCTCAACTTTAGAGCTTACGTCATATGTCAGCACATCTGCATACAGCAGCGAGTAGATCTTGCGTCCTCTATACCCGTGGTTGAGACAGCGTCTTAGGAAGAGCTCCACTTGTTCATAAGGCGTAGTGGAGGTACACAGAAGCACTTCATCAAGAGTTGGTAGTGACTCATTTTTGCTGCTCATGTATGCGGAGATGCAAGATGTCAAGATGTCCTCGTGTGGACAAACAACCAGATTTGGTTTTCCAACATTTAAACCATTTGGGAGTTCTCTGCAAACATACATTGTAATATTTTCATCTGAAATATCGTCATCACATTTACCCTCTGTCACATTGTTTGCAAGTATTTCCAACAGTCGTCCAAGCGTCCACAAATCAAGAACATCAGGCAATGAACCCTTCATGTCTTTCATATAAGAATTCCATATTACATCAAACTTCTGCAGCCCACATGCTTGTTGTATTAGGGATGGTAAGAGGTCAAAGTCACTGTTAATATCAGAAAACCCACTTTCTATCATTGTAAATGTCTGGAACTCAATGTCCTCATTTTGTTCTTGTGGCTGATTAAGAATGTCATACTGGAGCTTGTGCCACACATGTCTCAGGTCTATGGCCGAGCAGTCAGGCTTGACAAAAGAGAGCATCATCAGAGCTTGGTCATCTACAGTGGACACATTTTGTTGAGAGAGGTGACTACATAGGTATACAATCTGTTCAGCTGTATAGTAATTGAGATAGTAGTGCTGGGATCTTTGTTTATCCACAAAATCCATCCAGAATTTAAGACATTTCTCAATTCTTCTACAAAGCTCTGGAAGCTGTTCCTCAAGACTGCCCTCAATAATAACCGCACTGAAAGCACCATCAAGGTGGAAGTCCATCATAATACTGGGGTCATTACTATTTGTGCAGCAACTAATCTGTGCTTCCCATTGTCTGAAGAGAGGATTACCAGCTGTGTATAGTGCGATAAAGGCCTCAGACAGTCTCTGAACATTGTCAAAAACCTGGATAATACAAACACAAAGAAATGCATACAGTTAAAATATAAGAAGAATTTATCAGGAATTTAGAGGGATTAGACTATGTCTACAACAGAAAAAAAAAAATAAATAAAAATGGACAAAGTTATTCAAATAAAATACCTCTGTGAAATGATCCACTTCATGCTGCCCCTGATCTCCCTTCCCAGACATAAGCATAAGTTTGTTCTGCAGTTCTCTCAGATCATCAAGAGAATAATTTCTCATCTGTTGATCATCACCATGGTCCTCTGCGATCTGGAGCTTTAGGGCATCATCAAGACTTAGCTGCATGAAAAAATCTGCATTATTATTTGTACAAAAAATGAGTGAAAAAGAATAAATACAAATGGCTGAATTGTAATTGTATTAACCTTTTTTCCACTTGGCGCACTGATGACATAGATCCCCTTCTTGTTGATGGATGAAGCTAAAGAAAGAGATGACAACTCCACTGAGCCATGGCTGTCTTTCACAGTTTTCAGCCATTCAAGATGACGAGCACTGTCACGCTATGAAATAAAACAAAAAAATGTTAGATTTTTACACTTAAAACACAATATTGCTACAGCAAAACAGATAGTTCTCAAACCAGTTTATTAGGCAGGTTGCAATCATTCTCTAAAGCCCTCCAAAGTTTCTGGACCACAATTCTGAAAATGTGAAAATCTGAGTCTTGCTTTAGTTCATATAGCATAGATGAGTATCCAAGGACAGCATCATGGAAACAAGCAACCCGGTCCACATCCATGTCATTCTCTCCAGCGGAGATAGAGGCGAGGTCAACAAACACCTTCAATTCATTGATATCTGGGAAATGAATACAAGTCATGTTAGGTTCAGGAACACTCATACCACTCCCTTCCTCTCCTTCTCCGCGTTTACATAACCTGCTTGCTCTCCCTTCTTTTCTACATCTCTTGACTTCAATCTTTCAAGTATGCAGGGCGTTCAAAGCCCAAGAGCCATGCCCCTTAGGAAGCCCAAAAACCACAGCTTTTCTACAACAACCATAGTCTTAATGCATAATACATTCACATTTACACCATTATTGTGAGGTTCAAGACCTTGCTAGTGAAATGCAGTTATGTGATAATGTTATGTTAATAGCTTTTAACACATGAGTAAATTCAAATATATGCATTTTCACCTTCAAGTGCCTCTTTGACCCAGTAGACAAAGTTCCTCCAGAGTCCCAACTCATGCAGGCATTTTTTGCGGGCCTCAGTTATATCCACCAGATCCTTTTTTGCTTGAATCAAATCATTATCAATTTGACTAAGCTGCACTCTATTTAAGTTTTCATGATTCTGAATGTAAACAGAAACAAAAGATTTGTCAAACATGCATTTATGATCATTTTATAAAAACTTAAATTCTAAAGAACTGAAGCTTACAACATGAATAAGGTTCTCAAGAATGTTGAAGTCACCCTGGAGACCAAGGCTCTTTTTCACTGTCATGATGATCTCTGCTGAACTCACAGCCAGGTGAAGCTCATGGAACTGTTCAATCTGTTGAACACGAATGTGGACCCACTGTTTGTCATCAGAGCGATCAAGGCCACACATGATCTCCAAGTCCTGTAACAATTCTTCATATTTTTCCTTGTAATCTTTGAAGAGGTTATTGACCCTCTCAAGCGTAATACTGCCATTCTTAAGAGAAGAATAGATTTCCTTGTAGTCATTAAAACAAACCAAAAAAATATGTTCATATATTTCTTCCAGTGAAACATCTTCCTCATTGTCAGAACTTTCCTCTTCCACAAAAGCTCTCACACATTGGTCCCAGCACACTTTGAAGATATGACTGTCTTTGAATGTGTACATTTTTTCTGCCATGTCTCTGATATGTTCATCCAAATTAAAGTAGGTGACAGCACCAGCCTTGTCCGAGGATATTTGATCAAACAGATGAACCTCCATAAAATGATTTAGTGGCATTTCCTCAATGTTAACATGCTGGCTTTCCTTGATGTCATCCACATCAACTACCAACGACATTACACAAATTAAAATTAAAAAGGTGATTCAAAAATGGATGCAAGTGGTGAGAGTAGCCACATACCTGTGATTACTTCTTCAAGTTTGTTGCTCATTGTTACCAAAATATCCACTAACTCCTTCTCATGGTAAACAGCATTGACCTCATTCTGCCTCTGCTGCAACAGCCTTTTCATTTTAGTGGCATTTCTGTATTGTATTTTATCAGTGAGACAATCTATTCATAAGAGGCAACATGTTAGTACTTCAGACAATCAAGTATCAGAACCTTTATGTAAAATGAGATAGGCTGTTCTTACCAATCTGTGTCAAATCTAAAAAAGCACCTTTCTTCTCCAAAATGATGTTGAGCAAGCTGATCTTGATGTTTCCATGAACTACCTGATTGACAGCATTGGTAAATGCTGAAATTGCTATTGCTATTCTTTCACTGGCAACATCAGAGAGCTTCTCTTGTACTCCTTTGTCACCAACTGTGATTACAAAATAAAATATTTAAACTTAAATTCAACAAATTTAATATTTTTAAAGCAAATATACCATATAGCTGAAAAATGTTTTTTGAGGCAGTCCAGGAGAGAAGATGGCGCAGGATCGCCTCTTCATCATCACTATAATCCCCTCCACAATATTTTGGCCATGACTTTTCAACTATGGCTGAGATCAATTTCCCAAACTTCCCAAACCAATGTAAAGCAATCCTCTCAAGTAACTGTCCTTCAGATTTTGTCTGTTTGAAAAGATGATAGATCTACTTTTTTAATACAAGAAATTAATGAAAAGAGCTTTGTCTTCAAATTTGTATTAGTTTCTACCTGGCATAAAGATGTAACAGCATCTAGAGCGCACACTTCAATACAAGAAGCAACATATGGATGTGATTCACTGAGGCGCTCGATGTGCATGCAGTAGTATTCAATCTGTTGCGTTGGAGTCTCCTATGAGTAAACACATTTTTTTTTTTTTTATAATCCAGGGAAAATATATTATGCTATGTGAATATCATTAAGTGTGAAAAAGGATACTTCTACTGTACCCGTTTGTATCTGCCCTCAAAATCCTTTGTTATTTCAGCCTTCCACTCTTTAGCAAAAATGTCATCTTTGAACTTGACAGACATAATATTATTCCAAAGCTGAATAGGAAACAAAAAATATTCAACATTTCTAGGGATACTGTTATAGAATAAGCCATTGCTGAATGTATATTACTTACTTCAATCTCCTGTGTACCCCTAAGCAGACTGCCTCTGAAACACTGACTTATTTTTTTTCTGATGATGTCTAGAGCAGTATCCAAGGAGTCTTTAGTTGATGTCTGCTCATTTGTTATTTCTGAAGTTTCCTGGGGAATATTTTACATTTTAGATCAACTTAACTTGACTTGATTTATATACTTCATCAAACTGGCATACCAGACAAGCGGAAGAAACAAAGTCTGACACTGATGCAACAAGACGGATGCAGGACACAAGAATATCAGCATAATTTGCACAAGAAGGTGGTGCTTTGCAGATTTTGTCCAATAGTTTAACTGCAGCACCCAAGCACTGTTTTCTGTATGTCTCCGTAAAGGGACTGTAACAATCCATCCAAACATGACACGGTGGCAATTTAGATAAAAAACAATAATTGTTCTGCAACATTACTTATACAAGGGATACGTCACCTGTACTTATTTTCTACAAGATTTCCATTAATGTGTGCTATTGTGTTAGAGACCTCCTGAAAAAAATAAACTGTTATTATTTTTACATTGCATAATAAAACAATGTATACAGCATTTACTTGCCTCAGAAACATAATATGAGATCTCTTTTGGAACTTTTACAGTGAAAATATGAAGAATGTCTAGAAGTTCTGGTTTTAAAGTGTTGCTGCACTCCAACAGGTCACTGAGTGTCACTAAGTACAACCAGGAGCGGACCACAAGAACATCGATTTCTCTAAGATGAAGATGACTCTTCATTCGGTTGATAAGACCTCTGAAAAGTACAGCAATCAGCTAAATTGTTAAATTAAGGTTTAATAATAATAGTAATTAAATCTAAATTATGAATTTCTGTCTTACTTTCTGTCTTGATCCAACATGTATCGTTTATTGTCAATGTTTTCAATACCCTCCAATCCTGCCCAAGACAGCCCACTTGTTGTCTTGCCAGAAATGACTGCATCATATGGCTTGGAGACGCCTTTGAGAAGATGAACCAGTGGCAGCACCAAAATCCAATGGGGCAAGTGTCGAGTCTTTACAACATTCATAAGTGACATCAACATTTCTGTCAAACTACACACAAATTTTCCAATTTAATAGCAGTAATAAAAATCCATAGGGAATAAATAAAACAACACATACTTTGGGAAAATGGTGGCATCATGTGAAAATTTACCCCAGTACTTCACAAACTCCTCTGGGTTGAGTTTGGGCAAACTCAGTGTAGCACAGAGTCGACTGAGCTCACCATCATCCAAGGAAATGCCATATTGGTTACATACACTGAGCATTATCACAGACGCCCTAAGTGAATCTTGTACGTAGAGCCCCTTTCCCTCCTGGTCCTTCAGCAATTGCGGGATCATCTTAAAGAGCATGAAATTCTTTAGCATTTTTATCACCTAAAACAAAATGACAAAGTTAACCTTGTACCATATGCAGTTTGATATTTTTCAAATATTATTTAAAGCAGACGCACATCCTCTTTACTAAAACCCAATGAGTCCCATTTGACTTGTTTCTTCTCATACACAAAAGGATTAGCGTAAACCTCAAAGAACTGGTTCAGCTGTACCAGAAAGTTCTTTAAATTAACATCAGACCAGTCTTTGAGAAGATCAAAAATGGTTGCAAGCATTATTCGTCCAGCAATTCTCTGCCTTGAATCAAATCCTTTCTTTTGTGAAAAAAAAGTTTTTGACATTATTCAACCATCCTTTTTCAGGCTCCATGCATATTATGTCATCATATTGATGCCAAGCCCCTGTAAAATAAAATAAAAAAAGAACATCATGTATGTGTGTGTGTGTGTGTATATATATATATATATATATATATATATATATATATATATATATATATATATATATATATATGTGGATGGACAACATCTTAAGAATAAAGAACATAGTAACTTACCATCATAGTTGAGGAGTTTGTCTTTCACAAATAAGCATCTATTGGTCCATATCAGGGTTGTCAAGTTTGTAGATGTACTCATACTCATATTTATTTTTTTACTCTTGTAGACAACATATTTGTAAGGTATGGACACCAATGCCGCTTTGGACTTGTTTGTTACAAATTCACCCTCAACTAGGAAACCATGCTCTCCAAGATCACTGTATTAAAGAAAACAGCATTGGGAAACCATTTTGTATTTTTATTATGTTCTTGTTTTGTTTGTTCTTATTTGTTTTTTTTTAACTGGTACCAGGTTGGGTGAAGTTCAACGATGTTTTCATCCCATGATCCAATACATTTTCCTGCCTGGATGAAGATCTTATCTGTTTTTTTGGATCAAATTTAAAGTCCTTTGAAAGAACTGCATGGAAACATATAACCAGTCTGTCATGTACATCAACAGTTTTGTTATTCTTTGGCCTAAAAAGAAATGCACAAATTGTCAGTTAAATATTATGCACATGAGTGAAAAAATATGAACAAGATGTGAATCACTTTTGTGGTCCTGCAGCAGCTTCAGTGGGCCCTGTGTCATCAATATTTCCTTTCTTTTCTGGTGTTGGGTGCTTCTGATGGCTGCACCTCCATGGGCTGTACTGTGGCTATAGGTGGGTCCAGCCTCGAGCCTGAACTTTGAATCTATACAAAAATTCATATTAAATTTAGTAAGTTTTATGTTATTACAGAGAATATCAAATTAATTTAAACACAACCTCTGATTGTGGACCAAAAACCATCCTTTGTTGAGTTTTCTCAGTCTGACTTGGATCTTCCTTCTTATTCTCCTGTTCCTTGGTCTCCTTGATCTGTTTTTCACTTGGTTGTTCATTTGCATTTTGGTCTAGTTTCTGTTGATTGAACTCAGATTTATTCGTGTTTTTGGCATTTTTCTTGTTTGTCCTTTTGTCCTGGTTATTAGACTTGGTCCCTTTATCAGAATTGGGCTGTGTTACTTCTGGAGCTGTATTGCGAGTTGAAGGATTGGGTGGAGTGTTGCCCTGTGCTTTTTTAGACTTCTCATCAACTTTGGACCCTTTACTCTGGCTCTGTGTCTGGTCACTTTGTTTACTCTGTTTTTCTGCATTTCCTTTTACAGTTGCAGTTGTTTTCTCATTAACAGCTTGGGTGTCATTAGATGCAACACTGGTATCATCATCAGGCGCACTTTGATTCATGTTGGTTTCATCTTTTACTATTGGTTGACTTGGTGGGAGCTGCTTATCCTCCTGTGGCTTAATCTCCTGAGTCAGTTTTGCATTAGCTTCATTTATATTTTGATCCAGTTGTGGTTGATTGGAAGTGGATGAATCCTTCTTGTTTTGGGCTTTTTTCTTGTTTGTCTTGTTGTCACTATGATCATTAGCCTTGGTGCTTTTATCAGAATTAGGATGTGGTATTGGTGCAGTTTTGTCATCAGTTAGTGGTTGGGTTTGGGTGTTCTCTTGCATCTGATCGCCCTGGACATTTTCTTTTACCATAGTCACCTTTTCATGCACAACTTGCGTGCTGTCAGATGTACTGGCATTATTATCATCTGGTCCGACTTTATCTTCTTCCATAGGTTCACTTGCTGGGAGTGGACTTTCTGGACTTTTCATTGACACATCAGTGCTGTCACCAGTGGTTAGCTTTCCTAAAGTGGACTGGTCTTCTAAAGATGACAACTCTTGGTTTGATACTGAGCTTTCACTATCAGACCCATCTCCTGCTTGATGTCTTGTGTCTTTGTTGTCATCAGTTGGAACAAGTGACAAATCTGATTGTTCGGGGTCTGTTGACATATCGCCATCTTTCTTCTTCTTGCCTTTCTTCCTTTTTTTTCTCTACACAACACCACAAAATTAATACCATAAAAATGCTCTATGTTAGAAGCCACAGCCAAATTGCAACTACCAGTAACCTATATGAAAAATGCAATAATAGAAAGTAAATAATACAGAAAAGTGGTTTGTTGTCATTACCTTTCTTTTGGTAGGTGTGTCTTCATTCAGACGTTTTGGAGATTTGTCATTATTCTCTGCAGTGCTGTCAGTGGCAGCAGTATCTGGATCTATCAAAAAATAAAAAATAAAATAAAAAGACCATGTATCATAGCAAGGCCCATAAATAAGACACTCCATGAAAAGCAAAATGTGATGTAAGGCCTAGGCGTATATGATATAACGCTGCCCTCTTGTGGTTAAAACAAAAAAATGCAGAGAGCGTTGTTAAACTTTATTTTACTGTCAAGCAGATATATTCAACTCTAAATATGTTTAGTATAATACATTTTATGATCCTTAATCATTCACCTACCTAGTGTGACAGCAGGCTGTGACTGTAACTTGAAACCACAGTTACAGCAGAAGTTTGCTTTTTTCTCCACATTGTTATGTTCACAGGTAGGGCACTTCATCTCTAAACGGTATCTGTAGGTAAATCATTAGATTCAGTAAAACACTTTACTTTCACTTTTGCTCATGAGCTAGGCATTTATTTAGTTTTACTGTTGGCGTTGAATCAAAAAACAAAACTGAAGGTAGGCTAAACAGGCTAAACAAAATCAGTGTGGTTAAAAATTCTAAAAATGGCTAGCTTTACAAATATAATAGCTTCATAAAATGGTTAGCGCTATGGGGAATGCTGTTTTCGGCTTTCGTTCTCGCGTTGGCCAAACAGAGCAGAGAAAAAAGAAGAGGTCT
The DNA here is from genome assembly GCA_019594935.1 of Periophthalmus modestus. Taxonomy (NCBI): domain Eukaryota; kingdom Metazoa; phylum Chordata; class Actinopteri; order Gobiiformes; family Gobiidae; genus Periophthalmus; species Periophthalmus modestus. The sequence continues at coordinate 21,393,171 of JAIEZT010000019.1, forward strand.
CACTCCTCACCATAAACACCAAGATAAACGAAATAAAATTGAAGTAGCTGTGTATTAAACGGATTTAAAATAATATTTATCAGAATATAGCCTAACGAATACACGCATTTATCTACAATAAAAGTCTTGTTAAACACATTATCATGTAGTCGTGGACGATGGGGAAATACCTATACATCTCGCTTTCAGAAAACATCCATGTGACGGTCCCAGGCCAGTAGCCAATGACAGAACAGAACAATTTAACACATTTCCTGTTTGTGTCAGATTATAGCTACATAGCGCTACATTTATAAGCCTGTTACTTTATATAGGCCTGAATCTAGTACTGATATAGCTCCTGATAGTCCCTCTATGCGTCACGTGAGCGCTACATGCAGGCTAACTCTCTGGTATAAAGTTCATGTATTTTATTTACAAAAGGTCAAAAAAGGAGATCAGAATTAAAACATGATACTGACTGTGCTGTTGGGGCACTTAGCCATCTTCGCTCGAGCTGGTTTGTTGTGGCTGTCAGACAGACCTTTACGCTTGCTTGTCTTGGGCAGGTGTTGGATAAATTGGGATAAATAAACTCACCTCGGGACAGTGGCTCGGGACAGTGGCTCGATCGTGCGTCCCCTGTGCGGCACATTCACGAGCGTCCGAACATCTCATCCACACCGACACTACTGATCTGTTTCGTTTCCGCCTATTTTGTAGAACTCTTAAGTTTCGTTTTAACAGAATGGGAGTTCCCTTTAAGTCATATGTTCAGTCACCGTCTTTCTTATAACTGAGTTTGTTATTGTGAAAGCTATTTGTATTCTTCTAAAATTATTGACCTCAAAATGTAATATCAAGGACTGTGATTTGGAGAGCCAAATATATGCCTATACATAGATGCATGTAACCTATTCTTGACAATTAGTCTAATCTTGTAGCCCTAGACCAGAGCCTACGCCTAATAAAAGCAATAATCTTACACTGCTAGGCTTCTAATCCAGTGCCCTTGTCCTATATTTTGCATTTAGGCCATGAAACTATAGCCTGTCTTTTTAGATAAAGAATAGTCTAGCTGGCTTTCTACTTTCATTTTTGATTTATCAGAATACGTCAATGATCACAGCCTGTTTGGATAGATGGGAGTGTCGAGGAAGTCTGTGATTGTAGATTGCTAAAAAAAAAATGATGATGAACCTCAAGTTTAGAACAAATTAGGCCTATGATAAAGCATCAATGTGCAAATTGATGAATCCTGTTCACACTTCATTTGTTGCCGTTGGGTAATATTAGAAAGCATGGCATTAACTTCCAGTGCTATGCTGATGACACACAGCTGTACTCATCAATGAAACCAGATCAGACTGATGGAGTAGACAGTCTTAGTGCATATGTGAAGGACATAAAAACCTGGATGACACTTAACTATCTGCTTCTTAACCCCCCAAAAAACAGGTCAATGTTCCAGGCCCCAAAGGCCTGACTCTCCATCTGACCAGAGAGTCACTCTGGACTGTCAGTGTAGCCTCCAGCTTTACTATAAGGAACCTTGGGGTCTTATTTGACCAAGAGCTCTCATTCACACCACATATAAACCAAGCATGTACAACAGCATTCTTCCACCGGTGTAGCATCACCAAAATCAGAAAAATCTTGTCTAAAAGTTACGCTGAAAAACATATCCATGCATTTGTACCTCCTTACTAGCCATGTGCCCTAAAAAAATAAAAAGCTTTCAAGTTGTTCAAAATGCAGTAGCCAGGCTCTTAACAGGAACTAAGAGAAGGGAGCACATCACTGGCTTCCTGTTTACAATTAAATTAAAAATTCTCCTCCTGACATATAAAGCCATAAAGGCCATAGCCCCATCGTATCTGCAAGATGCTTTAGTACCATATCATCCAAACAGAGCACTTAAAATGCTGGACTACTGCTGGTTCCTAGAGTGTCTAAAAGCACAGTTGGAGGGAGAGCTTTCACGTACCAAGCTCCTGTGTTATGAAATTAGTTCCCTGCCTATGTTAAAGAGGCTGCCACAGTCTACATTTAAGACCAGGCTCAAAATGTTCCTCTTTGAATTAGCTTATGGCCAGGCCAGACAGAAGCCGTTTTAGTTAAGCTGTCTAGAGGCAGCTATCCTTGGGGAAGTATGGTAACCTGAACACTATCCTGTTTCCTCCTACTTTCCCTGTCAACAGCATTCACTATTCAGTTCACCTGAAGTTCGTTCATTGCTATTCACATGTTGTTCCCTGTCCGACTCCCCTCTGGGGAGTGCAACTGTTTCAGAGGCCTGACCGCCTGGTGATCGCTGTACCCTCGATCCCCTACTGTGCTCTGATCCCGTTCCATGGACCCGGACTCTCCCTTCCCTTGCCTGGCTGGGGTGGCTCCCGTCCTGCGATGAGTGGGCTCTGGCCCTACAGACTTGAACTCTATCTACAAATGGATGCCCATTAGTCCTGGGCACATCCGCAGCCTGCCCATCCATAGGAGTGGATTTATTTATTTATTTGGTTTATTTGACAGGGACAGTGCACATCAATCAACATTTCTGTAAATGTACCAGATTTAGCCAGAAAGGCTATTTTTCATCTGTAATCCGTCTCTTCTTCACTGTGGTTCCCTTTGAGGTTTCCCTTTTTCCCACTGCGCTTTTTTTTCCCCCTTGTCGAAAAGGAGGGTCTAAGGACAGGGGATGTTCTGGGACATTCATTTGCTTAAATGTTCTTGTTTTCCGTTGATTAATTTGCTTGTGTTTCTATTTTATTGTTTATTTTAAACTTTCTGTTGGTTAAATCAATTCTCATGTTCAGCCCTAAGAGAGAACTGCTGTTGTCGAAATGTCCCACTAGGTGGCGAGGTTGCTCTCAACAGTCCCAGGCACAATTGCATATGCTTTTCCAGAGCAGATTTCACACAGAAAGTTGCTCTCTTTGGAGAGAAGAGCGACTGAGATCTCACCTGTGCCATGAAGCATGATTGGTGTCAGCCCGTGGGCTCCATTCCAGATCACATCAGTGGTGCGCGAGTTGTCAAATAGCCTAAGCTATTATAAACCTACTGTACCAGATGGCAGCACCTGCACATGAAATAAAATGGCCCAAAGTTTCTCTTAGGCTACATAGGGCCATGTTTTCAGATTTTAGGCATAGCAGTGAAACTGAAAGGAAAACCTTTTATGAGCATGTCACAATAAACTCAAAGTGCACTTTGTGAGATATGACACATAGGGTAATAAAAAACAACAACAATTTAGGTCTATTTGGCATTACAATAGGCCTACAAAATATTAATATTAATTTTACCAAAACCTGACTGTTTTTCCTCTTCTCATCAGCTCATGATTTGAGGCTATGAAAGTGGAAGGATCCTATACTGCACCATAAAGGCAAATAATTGTCTCTGCATGCGTTACATGATTCTACCACATAAATATTACATTGGACACGCATGCACCAGTAGTTCTCATGATACGCATATACGTCTGAAGTAGCCTAATGGTTTTACAGGGTAGCTTTTACTGATCATTATTAAAGAAATAATCTAGCAGACCAGAGTAAGATGAGAGAACCTTTATTTGTCCCAACAAAAGGGAAATTGCAGTGTTGCAGCAGGTAAGTAGGTCTACACAAAAGTCTGTGGTGACAATAGCAGGACATAGGGCTGACATAAGGGCTGACATGAGGGCTGACAGGGCTGACATGGAGCTGACATGAGGGCTAACATAGGGCTGACATGGGGCTGTCATAGGGCGTGTGGAGGTTATAATTGGAATTTGAAAAGTTGTCAGACTGTGGTTAAACATGATTGTTCTGTGATGTTTTGGCTTTATGGTAAAAATAAAAAAACAACATAGCCTGTTTCTATTTGTAGGCTATGATTTGTTTGTTATCGTTTGAGTTTGTGTATTTGACTTGGAATGTCCATTAACGTTAAAGTAATAAGTTTTTGTTTTATGATTTTAATCATGAGGTCTGGGCTACTACAACAAAATGGGACTCGTGCGTAAAGTATGGATTCATCTTCATCGCTCACACTCCTGCTGACGAAACCATGACGACGCCCACCTATAAAGAAGTGAGGCAAGTTTGAGCAGAGCGTTTAGAGCGGTGACAGAAAGGACTCACCAAGACCTCCCAGCCTACGGCATGGAAATGTCTGTCAAACTCGGCTGCTGCATCACAGTGTTTTTGGTGCTTTTGGCGTGCAGTCCGACGGAGGGGTGGTACAAACAGATGGCCGGCGGACCAAGCTACTACTCAGTGGGCAGGGCATCTGGTTTGTTGTCCGGGATCCGGCGGTCTCCTTACGCAAAGAGAGGCGAGACGCAAGCGACAGACAGCTCAGAGTCAACGACCAACTTGCTTTCAGAACTTACGCCACGCAGTTTCTTCAAGACCATGGTCAGTCAATGTCTCTGCTTAAAGCTATTATAGGCCTAAAAGCTCATGACAAAACGTATTTGGCTACTTAAATATTTCTGTTCCACACAGCCTGTTTGCATCAAAGAAATTACACCAAACCTGCAGAGCTGTGAACTCTTCCAAGAACTGAAAGGCTCGTTTAAATGCGCGGCTGAAGTCTTCCTCTCCCTGGACGCAGCAGACTGTGCCGCAGACTGAGCCACGCGCGCACAGGGTCCTGTCCTACGCATGAAAACCACCCCGAGGTTTATACAGTTGTTGTACGGGGATTCTTTTTGATTTTGTCATTGAATGTTATGCCAAAAAATGAGTTTATTAAATAAATGTAGGCCATATTCAACCATTTTATAGCCTACTCAATTCAAAAGTTCAAGAGTTTTTTGTCACATATTTTGTGTTACATTTAATAAAGAAACTATATTTTGTTGGGAAATCATAAAGCTGTTTTTTTTCCAGTCTTGAAAGGCACAATATAAATCCAATGCTTAGGCAATGAATTTAAAAAAATTTATTAAAATATTAAAATGACATTGTAAAATGTTACAATGGGTAAAATGCAAAACCCAGAACAAAAATCTGATCTCTAGTACAAATGGAAAGCTCCAATATTTGCCATTAAAATCTGTTCAGTGAGCATCTGGAAGGCCTCGTGCATAGTGCCACTGTCTATGGCAGTTGTGAAGTGATGATACACAGGTTTGTCAGTATTGGTGTTGCACGATGAAAACATGGTAGTGATGTAACTGGCAGCTGCATCCACCTCACAATCTGCTCCTGATGAAGAACATTAAGAAAAAGAAAATCAGGCAAAATATTAAGTGAATCTCGAGGGCTGTTCATTCTTACTGCCTTTAGTACATTCTTAGTCTTGTCACTAAGCTTGAGAAATACAGTAACCTGCTCAGGGGCAGTGGAGGTGCATGCAACACACTAGTCAAAAAGAATAGTAATTACCCAAGGGGCAGGAGAGGACCCAGGAAACTAGAAAAGGGGAGTTTTTGCTATATCCACCAGGTCAGAATGTTATTCTCACCTGTATATGAAGGCAAGTACAATTTTAGGTGCCTTCCAGTGTTTAAAATCTTCTCTTGGAAAAGATCTGTCTTGTTCATGAACAAGATCTAAAAAATAGTTTCAAAGATGTTCATTTAAAAGTGACAACTGAGGGTGAAAACAGATCACAATTAGCACCCACAGAATAGCTGTGACTGTCCTGAATGGATACTTAAAGATACTATGACCACACTTAAGGACAGCATATTTACCAGTGACGTGCTGTTAAAAATCCTATTGTTACAAATAGATGAGAAAAGTTCAAGACTCTCCTTTAACTTATTCTATAAGAAAGGAGGAATCAATTATCCAACCACCTCAAATAACAAAATTGTGATTTTTATTCAATAACATACCGTTGATGACCATCCTGTCAGTGTGCTATCATAGCTGCTTAGTGCCACAACAAACAAAATGGCATCAATGCAGTCGAAACAGCTGAGCCACTTTCTTCGCTCACTGCACTGTCCACCAACATCATAAAATCTGTTGACATAAAAATGTTCAAATACAATTTTTATAAGCTCAGATAGACCTGTTACTGTTCTGTGTCTTGCAACAAAAATAAGTAAATTTAAGAAATGTAGATGCAGCATATGGGCTATATCCCTCTCACAGAAACCGTGGGTCTTGGCGACACGGGTAACAAGTTCCCAATGGGGCCAGAAGATTACAGAGGCATTAAAGCTTTTATCCCCCAGAGTCAAGAGTTGGCTCTAACAAGCTTGATGACTGTAGCGTTAAGCGTAGCATTTGACAGCCTTTTCTCTGATGTCAAACTGAAAATGGTCGCCAGCCACCCACATCTGTGCTGCTGTGTGTTTTCAGGATGTGGATGCCACAATTTATAGCAATTTGCAAACAGCCAAATGATAAATCAGATACTATATGAAAAACACTTATGTTTTTTTGGTCAGTCTATTTCATTATTTTTCTCAAATATTTACATAAAGATCACTCCTTAAAGTTCCACTTACAAACACAATCTTCAAACTTTTTTTTTTTTTACAAGATTTTGACAGATTTTATGATAATTTCATGCTTGATTTATTAAAGCTTAAAATAAAAAATAAAAAAATAAAAAAAAATGATTTATACAATAAAGATCTATTTACTAAATGAGATCCAAAATCTGCTCTGTAAATATTTTTGTATCCACTGTTCATACATTTTTGACCACTGATATCCTGAAATGGAGAATTCACTGACAGGAGTAGGATACAGCAAGAAAAAGATGAGATTATTCATATTTTATAAGCAGGAGCAATGGCAGGTCCCTTTACCGTCAGTGACGCAGTCTCACCCAACTCAAGGATTCCGGGTAAACTTGCGTCACCTTATGTTTAAAAAAAAACACTAATGCAAACCAGTTTAATACAACTGTACATGTACAGTGTAGGCCATTAAACTTATTTATATCCATGAAAGTTACATGTCGGAGCTGTTGAGACGTAATCCCACTCACTGAAAGAACACATTTTTTAAGTAATTAGATCTCAATAGAGACAAGCCTCACCGGAAAAGTTGCATTGCACCTTTTTTGTGGAATATCAGGTAAATGGTAAATAACCAGTCTTAACAGTAAATAAATAACACAATATTTTTATACATGGCCCAGAACCAATATAATGCAGTACGAAAATGTACATGTCTTATAAAAATCTTGAATGTTTCTGGCTTGAAACTGTCCTCAGAGTGAAAGTACAAGTGTACTCATATTAAAAGTGTACTATACATTTTTGGGCTCGGCTCTGCTTGTCCACATGAAGATGTCATTGCTTTGGTTAGCATGTTCCATACAATACTATTTATTAAGTCTTATTACACAATTGTGGCTTAAAGGGTGGGCATTTATTCCCCATATATGTACAGTTTTGTCATATCAAAAGCAATAATGAAAGTAAATGGTCTTACCGAAAAACAAAATCATTAACCCGAAAGTGTGTTTCGATGATCCCACAGGTTCGTACACGCACCCTTAAAACATCAGCCTCAGAGGGAATGTATTTGGGAGAGATGATTCGACTCAAATTTTCAAAGAGGCTGAAAAGAAAAGAACAAAATGCAAATTAAACTGTAACACAATGAGCAAAAGTAGATTTTGTAACTGAGTATTGCAAAAATCTATGATATGGCTGTGCAAAATTTTACACTATAGATTATCTGTGTGAACCATTTTACACATTTTAAAAGATTTCAGGTACAAGGGAAGTTGAAAGTGTCATGACTAATCCAATATTTCAGGAGGGGGAAATTGATGCAGTGTCCAGCAGTGTGAAAAGAAAAAAAAAAGATCTAGTTTTATATGATTGCTCCATCTTAACCACTGTGCTCTGACAATGAAACTCAAAATGTACAATAGGCATGTCATCTAAAGTTAGAAAATGACACACATTTCACGCACCTATCATTGCCTTGTGTCTCATAAAGATTTTTAAAAGCCAGATTTACGATGACCTTTAGATCTACAGCTTGCCTGTCCATGGTGGAGAACTACAGCAAAGGTTGCTCAGGTTGTTCACTGCAGTTCTCCTCTAGGTTTCTTTTTCCCACTGGGTTCTTTTGAATTTTGCTTTGTTGAGACTGACGGTTAAAAGAGGATTCTCTGGGACATGCATTTGCTTGGTTCCTGTCAATGTTGGTCTGTTGTCTTGTCTTATATTGATGGATAACTTTTTAATTTTTTGCTTTTCAAATAGGTTCTGTTAAATCCATAATTTCCTGAAGGCCTTTGAGATGACTGCCATTTTGATCTTGGGTTATTCAAACATAAATTAAATTGTCAGATCAGATGTAATTTTTATTTTACCAAAGCAACAAAATTATCCATCCCTTTTCTTCCGCTTATCCAGGGGCAGCAGTCTAAGCAGGGACTCCAAGACTTCCCTCACCCCAGATACATCCTCCAGCTGCAGTGGGACCTCAAGATGTTCCCAGGCCAGCTGAGAGACATAGTCCCTCCAATGTGTCCTGGGTCTTCCCCGGGGCCTCCATCCGGTGGGACATGCCCGGAACACCTCCCCAGGGAGGCATCCAGGAGGCGCCCTGATCAGATGCCCAAACCACCTCAGCTGGTTCCTCTAAAGGTGGAGGAGCAGCGGCTCTACTCCATGCTCCCCCCGTGTGACTGAGCTCCTCACCCGATCTCTAAGGGAGCACTCAGCCACCCTGCGTAGGAAAACTAGGCTGCTTGTATCTGCAATCTTGTCCTTTTGGTCATTACCCAAAGCTCATGACCATAGGTGAGAGTAGGAACATAGATTGACAGGTAAATCGAGAGCTTTGCTTGACTCAGCTCCTTCACCACAGTCCGAGACAGCGACTGCTGACATTACTGCGGATAGTGCACCAATCCGCTTGTCAATCTCACGTTCGTCCATCCTTCCCTCACTAGTGAACAGGACTCCGAGATACTTGAACTTCTCCACTTGAAGGGAAGGAATCACCACTCACCCGGACATGGAAAGCCACCTTTTTCCGGTCGAGAACCATCCTCAGATTTGGAGGAGCTGATTCTCATCTCAGCCGCTTCACACTCGGTTGCAAACTGTCCCAGCGTGTGCTGCAGGTCCTGGCCCAGTGAAGCCTTCAGGACAACATCATCTGCAAACAGCACAGATGCTGTGGTTCCCAAACCAGACCCCCTCCAGCCCTGTCCGGCTTGCCTCTCTGCCAGCGGATCCAACTGACCACCAGGTGGTGATCAGTTGACAGCTCTGCCCCTCTCTTCACCAGTGTGTCCAAGACACACGACCGGAGGTCAGATTACATGACAACAAAGTCGATCATTGACCTCCAAACTGGTGCCTCATGTACTGATGGTCACCCTTGAGCACGAGCATGGTGTTCGTTATGAACAAACTGTGATTAGCACAGAAGTTCCACAGCAGAACACACAACACAACAAAATTAGATATTTCATCATTGATGTAAAAAGATCACAGCCATGTCACTAAATGGAATGGACAAAATGAATGACACAAATTTGTAATACTAAGGTTTAAGGTGAGTTACCACAGTAGCAATCAATACCTTTGCAATGATGCAGGAAAATGTGTAGATTTGAATTTGCTTTTAAAAATGGCATCCCAAATAGGCTTGTCATGATCATTAATATATCGACTTATTACAGTTGTTATTTTTTGGGGTCAGTATTTACTTTGGAGGTAATCCTGCTTTAGAGTTATGGGTTAGGGTTATGTCAGTGGCCTGATGGCATTCAATATTATCATTTATCGTCTATATTTTCAACAGAAATATGTCATACTTAAAAATTTGTTATTGTGACAGGTCTAATCCCAAACCATTTGAAGATAAGCTCAATAGAAATGCATCTGGGTATTCACATGCAATAGCAAGAGCTGCAGTCTCTACATGCATTTCACATCCCACCAACAGAGTTTTGAATTAACTTTTTATATTTAGTCCCAGTTTAGTACTCTCCTTCCAGTACGCTGTCGCTGGCATAATTTCCTGACCCTATTCCTGGCACTAGGCTTACTGTTGGGCTGCCGACTACCGGAGAGCTGCTCCTCACTACGTAATTTACCTTGACATTTCCACTGAGTTGTAAATGGGCTGAGTGCAACATGCCGCATCTCAGGTCACACACTACTCACTAGAGGGCAGAGTCGTTGAGCTCAAACTCATAACCTCTTGCTGCAGCAGACCGGACTCCACGGTCAGACCACAGAGCACAGAAGGCGTGGGCCACAAAAGGGAGCAGCTCCTGATCCTCTCCTAGACACTGGCTGCACGACAGGATCGAATAGACATGCACCTGATCCATAGGAGTAGTAGAAGTACAAAATCAAAGGTTTTCAGATAAGTAAGACAACAGATAAACATTTGAAATGCCCCATGACCCTATCAAAGAAAGGACATCAGTAAAATTATACTTTTGTCAAACCATTCTTATTTTTCTGATAGACATTGCAATTATGACTTGTGATTTATGTTTTGATAGAGTCTGTTCAATGTTTAGCTTTTTAACAAACATTGACCTTTGAGATTGAGAAAACTGAAATATTAATTGCTAAACTAACCCAAGAATCCCATACATTTCAGAACATGTTAGCAGAGGTCTAAACTGTAGGATTACATTACATAATCAAAATGAGTGCAGTCCTTGCAATCTTGCAGCCCTATCTATTTATTTCAATTTTAACTATATAAATGTAAAGTTAAATTACTTTTCACTATGGTTTACTAATTTTAATAAATTGCATTACATCATATTATCCCATTTGTCATCACTCTGCAAGAACTGTAGGTAGACTACCATCTAGTGTGTCAGTGAGGAACTGCAATACTACATGACGCGAATCTAATACCGATTTTGTTTTTTCACCTTGTTTTGTTTATTGGCTAGATTTATCCTCAGAATCCCCATGCCCCGGAGGACAACCTTCATTGAAGTGAGGAGGTTGTCAAATACTGCAGGCTGTAAAGAGAATTTGTACTCCATTGTACTGAAATGGCATCCATTTTTGTCATTTAATTTGTGCTGCAATGATCATATCTAATTTACCTTAAAGCTGAGGAGCTCCTGTTTAGTAAAACCCTGACCATGGATTATCTTTATTTGTTTGATCAGCGTGCTCTTACCACTCTCAGCTGTCCCTACAAACAGACATGGATCAAACCTACAAATTATTTGAAATAACATTATTACAACTTCTTTACTTACCAAGAAGAAGAATCCTTACAACATTAGTTTCCGTTTTCGCATGTTTGGAGAGGTCTAGCTCTATTTTTGAGTTTTTCAGTTTTGCCCTTTTCCCTTCTTCAGTGACATGCTGTTTGAGGCACAGTCCCAGGCACATCTACACAGTAATATTATCACCCTTCAGTGCAATGTATTGTTTCGTGAAACATTCTGGGAAAAAGTCTACCTGCAGTGAGGCCGGAAGAATACTTAAACAGCCGTACATCGTTAGTTAGATTTTGAATCCACCAGTTTGAATTTCCAAACTGACCATGGAGAAGAGGAAAGGGGGCGTGGTCATCATTAGTTAGAGGTATCTGCAGCAGCTTGCGTGAGGAGAGGGGGCGTGATCATCATTAGTTAGAGGTATCTGCAGCAGCTTGCGTGAGGAGAGGGGGCGTGCATGAGGAGCAGGGGGAGGGGGGCGTGCGTGGTCATCATCATTAGTTAGAGGTATCTAGAGGTATCTGCAGCAGGTCATCATTAGCGTATCTGCAGGCTTGCAAAGGGGGGCGTGGTCATCATTAGTTAGAGGTATCTGCAGCAGCTTGCGTGAGGAGAGGGGGCGTGGTCATCGTTAGCTAGCAGTTAGCTGCTGCACGTGTGGGTTCAAGAGCTACTGTGACGTCATTAGGCTTCACAGTAGGGATGATTGTTAAATATGTTAAATTCCTCCTTTTCTGATAATACAATTAAATCAGCATGTTTTCTTGTACTTTTCCTAACTTTAACTGTTTATTAAAAATAAAACTCAATAATAAACCTCAATATTACTGATACTGAATATTAGAATACTGATGAATATTAGAATATTGAATGTATTTCTTTGTTGTTGTTCTGATGTTTAGTTAAATAAAAGATAAAATGCAATAAAAAGCACATTTCCACTGTTACAGCTTTGACTATTATTTTTATCAGCAATAAGTTGTTGATTTTCCACTGTCACCCTATATGGCCTACACCGATACATTCTCATTTGACGTACATAATAACACATAACACACCAATTAATCTTATGAACATATTTTGAATCTCCAATCAAAAGACGTGAGAAAAATATGATCTACAAAAAATATACTCCAAATCCAGTTTCGTATGATACAGAAGTAAATTTGTACAGTTCAAACTTAACAGTTGACAAGTAAACGTGGCATAGTTTCAGAATGGTATACAAGGAATACAATAAAAAATAAAAGGCTTAAAGCATTTGAGCTGAAACAATCAGCTGTGCTGCTCATGATCTAATGTATAGGATTAAAATGCACTCCAATATATGAGTGCATAGAGGCTATGTGTTTTTGTTCTGTGTTTAAACAGACCAGAACAATACTGAGTCTATAGATCAGTGCCTCGACTGTCAGTAGCAATTATATACACATCATGAGGTTTCATAAATGTTTATAAATTATATTTTCACTATCTTTGCACATCCAAACAACCAAATTGCATGTCCTATCCTCCAAAACCTGAGCGGTTCAAGCGTTCCCATTAGTATTTTATAATGCATACATATAAATACATAAGTGAATACACAGTAAAATTACAGTGCTAAAAAGGCAACAAAAGCCCCATATAAATAGTAATGCCTCCAGCTGACCACTTGCATAATAACAGTAAGAGAACCTAATCAGAACTGAAAAAATAAGTAGGTTACATGATTAGTTTCTATTTTTTTGAAAATATAGTTGTACACCTATAGCTGCTATCTTGTGGCTCAAGCGCCTATGTGGTTTATTCAAGTGAGCCCATTGGTACTGCTGCTACAGGAGAAACATGACCTTGCATATGTGGAACATTATATTAAAAATACAGAGAACCACTTCCAACAGAGACGTCGTGTATCTGCTGGTGTGATAATAGACTGCACGGCACTGGTATAAAATGTAAGGACTGCTATCAGAAGTGTCTCATAACACACATTTGATCAGTAGAAGTTCAAATAGATGTGTTTTTCGGGGATGGGTTGACACTTATTTTGACTTGACAGTCTGGGCTCTGCCTTTTACTCTTTTCCTCCTCTTGTCGTTTCATGGCCTGAATAACTGCAATCTCTTTGGCTTCTTTCTTCTGGTTCCTGGCCTCAAAGAGCAACCTGTAAAATACAAAAAGTTTATAAATACCTCCCTTGCCACATCACAAACTATGCTTTGATTGAATGAATAAAATACACCTCATTTTATTAATTTTACCTATTTTTGATTATTCTCTGCACAATCGCATCGGTTGTGAGAGTGTTTCCACTATCCACTGTGCGTAAGATTCCTATTCTTCTAGGTTCCTGAATTCAAAGTAAAACAATACCTGCTATTATGAAACACACAAATGTGTTTTTTGTATGAAACAAACAGATAAAATGAGTCTTACAGCATAAGGATCAGAGCCATCTTTGGCGGGATATATTTGCGTCTTTCCATGACAAACTACATCCACCTAAATGTAACACACGTTTCAATGTTCTCCTTTACTGTAGATTTGTTTACATGGAAATAGTATGTTATTTACCTTAAAATGATCAAGTAAATCCTTTGTGACAGCAAATGGGGCACCAATCACAACTTCTGATACATACTGTAAAATGTACAATTGTTTATATAGTCAAAGTGGAATCATGTTGTTTTATGTAAAACAAAATCACCTACTCGACATGCCAGGACGCTGAGCGTTCTCTCGTGGATATTCATAATGGGATAGTTTTTGCCTTTGTACCGATTAACCTCCTGACATTAGAGATACAAGTCAAAATGCTGTCACAGTGTCACAGTAGGCTATTTGCATATAAACAATTAGAGGATGGACTCTTACTTGGTCAAAATGCAACCCCACTATAATGTATGGCTTGTCTGAAAGCTTATGCACTGCTTCCAGAAAATCAACATGCCCAATGTCTAGAACAACATGAGATAAGGATATTTATTTCTGAAAATGGCTTCCTACAGTTGGGTGTCACAAAGGTCAGCACTGCTTAGTGATTAAAGGATACGGAATAGGTCAAAGGCTCCGGCTACATAGATGATGGTATCTCCAGGTTGAGGCTCTTGTCCTGAAGCGAACTGGATGATCTTCTGAGAGGTCTGGAGGAACTGTGACACTCCTGTCCAAGGACTGTGGCCTTTATGAGCATTAGACCCCTGGATAAAAACAAACTACATCAGTATCATCTAATGTGTTGACTTAAAAGCTCTCTATGTAACTTAAATTGAGATATTATTGCAATGCCTACACTGTACTACAGTTTGGACACAAGCAAGTGAAACCATAAAGCCAAGTTACACATCAGGTTTGTGGAGAGCCAATGTGCGGCTTACCATGATCTATGTACCTTTTATTCACCCCCACCAGAAAGGTTATATTGTCCAGCTTTTTGGAAGAAGGCAATTGATGAGAACAAGCTTGTGGTGGAATGTGTTTGGCATAATTAATATTTATGCATAGCTGGGTTTTCACTCTTTAGGCCCACAGAATGCAGTTACTTCCTCAGGACGAACAGTGGCCTTCAGTTTGAAGGGGAGGGCAATGCAGCATGATTATCAAGTGGCCCCACAGTAAAGCTCTTTGTTTGTCAATGGTTGACATCTGGCCAACATGGCTTTGGCTACTTCAGTGAAAACTTCTCTATCACATTGTTGGTAGGGTTGGGAATCACAGGGTTCCTCACAGTTTAATCCGATACATCTTACATGGCTCATGATATAATAATATCACTTTATGGCTATATATACAGATATTACAAATAGAAATATGTGATTGTTTATGGCACCACTACCTCCACAAGCTGTTTATGAAATACACTTTTAATATCCAAAACTGTGAATGTCAACTGCATTAGAAGTTTTCTTTCTATAAATAAGCAACAACAAAATATCCATGGTAATATACTTCAATACAGCATCCCACAATATCAATAAAATATTGCCAAATAGAGGCTCACAATATATTGATAATTTTGGCAAATTCATAATTGTTTGTGTTTAAAACAAGTTATAGAAACTATAACTTACTTTCCCAAAATTGTCTGTGTGCTGTTGGTAATTTGAGCTATCCTAGAAAAAGATAACATATAGGCATTTAAGGCATTTAAGATGATTTAAGTGGACAAGAGAGAACCAGAGTTGCACCTACTATGTTGCTGTGATGTGCTTTGGTCATAAGCAGCATTCTGCCCACCAGGTCTGTAGTGGAAACCCCCTGTGTTCGTTTACACTCCCTGGAAATACATGTCAAAACATTAACTGACCCATTTTGTTTATAATGGTCCAATGCCTTCAGAAGAGAAATAGGCATCACCTGTACCGCCCAGATTTCTTCACCTCGTCATATGTGTCTTTTCCATCTACTGTCAATGTTATATCATCTAAAGACAAATAACATTTTGAAGTAAACATATCATTTGTGCATTTAGTGAATTTACAAAGAAAAGTGTGAAGTACCCCCATGTACACAGAAGTCACAGTTGAATTTGTCAAGTGTCTCTAGTGTTGTGACATAAGGTGCTCCCTCTACCACCTCATCCACCCATTTTATTGCCCGCACCATCTTATACCGTTCTTCCTGAGTGAATACTGGTGGGCCTTTGTGCTTTGCAATTTCACCTAGAAGACAATTAAAAGTATTTTCTTGAGTTTTATACAGAATGAGGAAAACATTTCACAAAAAGGATGATGCATTGGTAATCACAAAACCATATGAAACAAAAAATAGAAACAATGAATATCCATAATTGTTTTGTTATATAAATACAGAAAATAAGCTTACTGTCAGTGTGCACTCCAACAATGAGGTAATCTCCCATAGCTTTGGCCTGTCGCAGCTGGTTAGAGTGGCCATAGTGTACCATATCATAACTAAAAAAAAAAACAATTACACAAAAGTTATTATAATTATGTGTATTGTCAAGTTATTCTGCTTATGGACAAAGGTTTTTATAGACACACATATGATGAACATCAAGGGGGAACGTGCTTTATAAAAATGTAACCAATGACCATTTACTATTACAATTTACTGTAAAAAACTTAACGGGAATTGAAAGTGTTTTAAAGGGGCCCATTGCATTTTTTACATGGTTGATTTGAGATGACATTAGTACTTATGACTGTAAGGTGTAATAGAGATGGGGGGCAGGAAAAATTTAGATTTTCATTATTGGATTTATTATTTGAATACTGAATATATCAGTGCATCATACATAGAATTTCAAAATAACAAATTGCAGTGGGTTATTTGCTTCTAAAGACTGCTTGATTTCTTGATGACCCACAAGTGACTGTATTCCTCTTGTATTTTTTAGAGGGGGTGGATCATGACAGTGTTACGCTGCAGGAATTAAATATTAATTGGTAGAAACTGTTAGCGGACACCCACGATGCATCTAACCATCAAAAAGACACTTAGTTTGCTGATATACATGGCAAGTAAAAAAACTCAGAATGCTGTGCTTGTGTTTATGGAGACTCACATGTTCAGCTGATACACAGTGGAAGTGGACTTTGAAGCCTACAACATCATTAACAAGTGATCTTTAAACTCTTGTTTCACTAACCAAAACATCTGAAAGAATAAGTAGATAGTCCTGATTAGTGTCCTGTGTTCTCTGGTGGGCACTGCTTCACAGCAGAGGAACTGGCAGGTGTGGGCAGCAGGGCAGAGAGGCTTGATGTCATAAGCTTTGTTGACATAGGCGCTTTTTGCATGCTCATCCCACCGGTTAATATAGTGGCATCCCAAATATTCTGTAACATTCCTGCAAACATACAACCCAGCCGCCACACCTAACTGGCAGGAATTTTACTAAAGAAAGGCACCATAATCCTGGTCTACATACACAAATATTCAAAATGTTTCTGTAGCCCTATGCAAGAGTCATCCATCAAGGAGACCAACATGTTATGCAGTATATTAGACTAGGAATATACTACACACATATGGGTGTATTACAGTGCATTATTATTAGATACAATTAACAGTTTAGAACAGTCTAGAAAATACATTTGGAAATAAATAAAGTGTCATCATGTTGGCCTGTGTAAAAGCCTGAGCTAGGCCCCACACAGAAATATGCAGTCCAGCCATCCAGTTTAGCCTAATCAGTCCTTGTAGTGCCCTCATGGGTAAGGTTCTTTTGCAATAACTGCTTGTAACAAGGGTCAGAAAAAATGCGCCTTGCTAGTGTTATGTAATAACGTAGAGACATAGAGTAGGCTACTCAAGAAAAAGTAAGTAAAGTGTTGGTACAGTCCCGAATAGGGTTTATAGCAATAAAAAAAGAAAAAAGATAAATAAATTACAGGGGGGAAAAAGTTCATTATGAATGCAATGATACCCAGTAGTCTTGAGTGGGATAGTCCAGGCACGGTCAGCAGACCGGCCCCAGGACCAGACGGAGCAGTTTCCATTTAAATAACACACAACAGGCCACGCAGTGATATGAGCTAAAACACATCACCACGTCAGATCAGGAGTAGTGTACTCACCAGCCATCGCACCACACTCGGATCTTCCGTCTCCTCTTCTCGGGGCTGCATGCTGCTGCAGCGGGGGTCGTGCCTGCGTCTTTCCCTGTCACCGTGCTTGCTGGATGCTGGTGATGCCCGTTTTTAATCATATTAACGCAGCTAGCTTGCCTTCTTCAACTCTAACAGGCACAATGAGAATCTGACATAAAAGTGTTAAATATTCTCGTGCAGGATAGTGGGATGCTCGTCTCTGACAGGCGCGGCGATTTAACAACCTACAACAGCCTACAGATGCACCAACGCCTCCCCAGCGCACTGACGCACGACGCTCGTTGCGTCAAGTCGGGCGACGGTGCCCAGTGCTTAACATTTTGATGTCCTATAGACCGACAACATTATCACAAACTGTATGCTGTTTGGATGTTTTAGCTTCGTTATGTCTTATAGTGCGCTCCTGGTTTGAGTCCAGTTTAGCCTGCTTAGTTTGGTCCTGTTCCCCGTTTGGTAGACCCATCATGACGTGGGAGTGTGGAACTTATCTCTGCCTGTCTCTTTGGCTATCTTTGATTAGATAAACTACGGGCTGCCGGTGGCGCATGAAGGCAACTCTGCTTTCACATGACACGACAACTTGTCCATCCTCATGTGGTAGACCTAGATGCTATAGCATATATCTATATCTATATCTATATCTATCTATCTATATCTATCTATCTATCTATCTATATATATATATATATATATATATATATATATATATATATATATATATATATATATATATATATATATATATATATATATATATATATATATATATATATATATATATATATATATATATTGTGTGTGTGTGTGTGTGTGTGTGTGGTGTGTGTGTGTGTGTGTGTGTGTGTGTGTGTGTGTGTGTGTGTATGTGTGTGTGTGTGTGTGCGTGTGTTGGGCTATAGCCTACTAAAAGAGCGGAGTTATCACGGTCACGTATATAACATGTGCACCTGTAATCCATTTAGCCTGTGGATGGGGTATAAGAAAAAGCCACGTCTAACGTACAGACAAGCTAGCATAGGCCTGTTATATTTAATATCCACATAAATCCTTTTCTATAATTATTACGTGAGAAAATGCCAACTGGCCAACTGAGACATTTGCAAGTAGGCCTATGTAGCAGCAGGGGGAGCTATAGAGCTACAAATCTGAAAGAGATTGTGTTTTTGAACCACCTGGCACTTTTGTCTTACACTTCTAACATAACTTAAATTGGGCACGCCACAATAAGACATTTTTTGTCAGTAGCCTCAGTATATTACTAAACGTCTGAATTATAGGCCATGCCTACAGGTGTAGGCAGTTACATCATCTGATGCTCTGCTCTTTGTGCCATTTGTCACCTATAACACTATTTATTTATTTATTTATTTGTTCATATATTCATTCATTTATTTATTTATTCATTCATTTATTTATTTGTGCACCATGGTTATGGCATTTGCCCCAGGTTTTGTCAGCACTGTAGTGCATTAACACTTGCTGATGATGAGGATGGAAACATTAATTGTGCAGAAGCTGTTGCCTCAGAATTGGGGCAGGCACCTGCTGCAGAAGTGGGTGAAGATGAAGAATGCTGTCCTAGATTGCCCACAGCTCACGTTAACTCAGCCCACCAAATTAATCAAGTCTTCAGAGGCTGTGCGCTTGTCTGGATCAGACACCTGAGGAGAGCTCTCTGAGACACAGGTCACCCAGGCCTGTAGGAGCGGTCTGGTAGAGATAGGGGCTGCTGGAGCAGGCGGTGGAGTTTGGTGGGGTTTGGACTTGCCCTGCAGGATGGAGAGTAAGATGTGCGTCTCCAGCCATCTGTCTCTTTGTCTGTTGCTGTTCTCTGGAGATGTGTTTTGAATGTGCAGGGCTGAGGCGCTGCTGAGGCTGATGTTTGATGAGGTGTGCTGAGACAGAGGGGGCTTCAGAGGCCCACAGGGAGCAAAGATGACTAACTCACTACTCCTTATAATCTAGGACAAGCACACCTAGACATCCTTCATGACTCTAATGTTTTACTCGTGTCGGGCCAAAAATATGTCCACTGAGGTTAGGCAAAGTGGGTCGCCCACAGCTTTTTTTGGATCACAGAAAAAGAAATTGTGCCATCTAAATGATCGCTGTCTTCA
Source organism: Periophthalmus modestus (assembly GCA_019594935.1). Taxonomy (NCBI): domain Eukaryota; kingdom Metazoa; phylum Chordata; class Actinopteri; order Gobiiformes; family Gobiidae; genus Periophthalmus; species Periophthalmus modestus. Next base: position 21,412,960 of record JAIEZT010000019.1, read on the forward strand.
AACCCACCCTGGATGGCAAAAGCCTTCCCCACCAGTTTATTTTTACAAGTATCGAACTGGGTCAATGACACCACAAAAAGACAAACCCCAATTTAAACAGTGTTTTAAAGTGTTCACATGATCATCAGTACAACTATGAATCCTTTTTCAAAACATTTTATTGGTCTTATAGAAAATAATGTAAGCTGTATCAACAAACATACAATATGTACATCAATAACTTAGACACCTCAGAATCACATTTAAATCCACAGTTTTGACTGTATGTGAATACATAGTACTTATCTACATTGCAAAAGTACAATAATTTAATTTATAAATAGTTACAATTAACTATTGTTTTTTTCATACAAAGTACTGCAATATTTATTACAACCCATACAGAAAAATAACAAACCATTAACTTTGAATTACTTACTTTCTTCAGATTTTATAGCTTCAGAACACAGACCCACTCCATGAATACAAACTGCACAGTCAAAGCATTATTTCATGGACAAAGCCTATGTCAAGAGCTATATGCTTTTATCTACCCTCCTCCTGAACATGTAACAACAAAAAACAATAATGTGTGAAACAGTTTCAGCTGAATCTGATACATAACAAACAGTGCTCTAAATGGAGTATGTAAATGATGCTACAGTATGCGTAAGCAACTGGTGCAGCAGTAGAAAAAAACTAAATAAACAAAATCCATGCGGCACTCGTACAATAGAAGAAAATATTGCAAATGGCCCTTATGACACAAAAATCATAGAATCATTGACTTTAGTCAGTGCACAATCTCCAGAGCAAAGTACTAGACCCATGTCTGATTTATGGATGAGTAAATAAACTATTTAAAGTTTAAAATGTGTGAGTAAGGCTTGAGTGCAACCACAACTGCTCTCACATATACAATTTGATACAATATTATGAAAAAGGGCCAACTGCTCTTGAATCGGAGCATAAAATGGAAGAAATATAATACAATAAAACTAGAAAAGAGTACGAAATATTAAATAACAGACCATAAGCACTATGACAATATTGATTACTCTTACAACTACTCTTTCACACCTTTTCCACTGAGTTGCATATTAAGGGTCACTTTTTTCACAATGGTCAGTAATACCTACTTGTAGCTACATACTATACACCTGTGTGAAACACCCATCTTTAGCGCAGACTGAGAGATTGGTCGAACGGTGCCACATTGGAACACCTTTAAAAAGACACTTGACACAGAAAATAGATTCACTCCACGAGACTGCCACAGCAATACGGACGTCAACACCAATACTGGGCTATGTAGAGATTTCAGATATACATTTTTCCAACAGTTACCAGTCAATGCAAGTTTGTTAAGCATGTTGTGATGATAGGGTATGGCCACCAACCAAAGGAGCATGGAGCCATGAGAAGTGGTACTTATGAGCTCAACATGCTTATAGACAGACTGACCAGCAGGTGAGTGAGAGCTGGATGAAGAGCATTCTGCCATTACCCAGCTACAACTTTCACCTTGAGTTGTAAAGCATCTTCACGGGTAAATTCCTTTTTAGAGGACTGTACTTGGCACAGATGGAGGGGAGAAGTACCAGGGGCAGCTGCTGTTGATTGGAATTTTACATCGTCGTGCCGTGTCTCTCTTTCCGAGTGTGGATTGAAAAAGCCCTTTATGAAATGCTGATTTAAAAACAAAATTGATATAGGGAGATAAACAGAAAAAAGAGCTGCCATTCCTGCTTTTTGTCTAAAAAGCCTTTCCATTTTTAGAGTGACCTGTTTTGTCCTGAGCAAAACAAGCAGGAGCTTAGTGCATAAGAGACCCTCAATCCACGCCTACCATTTGTACAGTATACAAGTTCAGTGGGTAAACCTTTTATTTGTAATGCTGCGCTGTTGAAGTTAATTCATATATTTCTGTGATTTTATTTTAACAAAAATCATGAGTTAATTGATTTTGTTATATTATAACACTTCGACTCTTCAGTCAATAAAGACAAAGTCATTGTAAAATAATTTTTTTTCAAAGAGACAAAAAATCATAAATTTGAGCTTTTTACCAAATACCCAGATTTCTGCCTTACCTGGCTTGATATGGTGAACTTGTAATGAGTTTATGTTCGTAACAAACACCAAGGAAGCAAAGGGAAATCACAGATGCTGTTATGCACAAGACATTTGACCTTGTTTACACCACCTAGTTTAGCTCTACAGATTTGTTTTATAATAGCACAGCTTTTTGACATCTATACAGTGAACAACACTGCCAACTTGTCACTTACACATCACATCACGCGCTACCCCACAGTACGCGCCTAGTCACTAGAAAAGCTATCAGACTTCAATAGTAAGCCACTTTCGGTACAATTGCAAAAAGAGATGTCACAGGATTTTTTTTTTTTTCTCTTTTGTACGTTTCTATAAACAATGGAAGTAATCTATGTTAATAAAAACAAAAACTAAACATTAGACAAAGTTTCCTTAACACCTTAACAATTCAAACAGTAAAGCTCGAGTAAAGTTTTCTTTTGGAAATGTTTGATGGTAATTACAAAAGAGGCAAAAAAAAGAATAAATATCTTGAAATGAAAATATCTTGAACATAGATGTTCAGTATGAGCAAAAACTAGGTTTTATGGGCTAAAACGAACCCACAAATTATGAAGGTATTGTACTGTAATAACATTCAGGTTTTGCAGATATTGTTGAGGAAGCTTGTCACACTGGAATGGCGCTCCACTCTGCAACAATATCCTTTAGAACCGCTGATCGTTTTTGCCATAAATATAATAGACCTCTTTGTACTTTCAGTGCATACATATATTATTGCATCTACCAGTCATATTGACAATGACAAGTTCATTAACGTCTGTCACAAAGGCGTAAACAGAAACAAATAGTGAATTTGGATGCATCGCTCCACGCTTACGCCGTGACAGATAAAACCAACAATTTGACAATTTGAGTAGATTTGGGTTTTGTCAAGCTGATTAAAGACACATAATGTTAATACCAACAATTTGCTTGGATTTATCATTCAGAGTCAGTGCATAATAACAGGCCAAAGGGTTAGCTAAAGTGTATGTTTTCTCATTACCTATGTGAAAATGTTATTTTTTTTAAAAATCATTTTATTTTTGCAGTTTTTATCTTAGAATAGATCCCACTATGAATAGAGCAACACAAAAGAATAACTATGGTATTGGGACTATACAAGCTTTACAACTAAAAACCTTATTTTTTGATTAATAAAGATAGCATACAGTAGTTTTATTGTCAAAGAAGAAATTATGAACTCCCATAGCTAACCCAATGTCATATTATTATCACATGACTCTCCCTTTAACCCATTCTGCTACTACGATCTGGCTTCAGTTTTGGACTTGACAATGGTGATGACGCTGGTGGCGGCTACTTTACCAGGGATGAGTGGCCCAATGACGGAGGCCATTGGAGCCCGGGTGGTGACAGGGTTACGGGCCACAGTCCTGGCAAAGCTCTGGAGGGCCTCATACTTAGAGCGCAGTGCGTCCAACTCCACCTTCATACTGGCGTTTTCTGTAGCCAGCTTGTCAACCTCCTGCTGAAGCTGAGCCTTCTGCTTCTCCAGTTCCTCTTTTTGGGTGACGCGCTTCACACGGCAGCTGGCGGCATAACCCCGGTTCTTTAAAGTACGTCTCCGCTGCTTTAACTGCAGAATTTCCTCTTTGGTAAGGCCACGGAGATGCTGGTTCAACTCCCGTACCGACATGGTCACTAGCTCATCATCTGTCAAGCTGGTGCCATTCTCTCCGGGCTCCCGCTTCACCTGGGAAAGTGAAGCATTTTTCATACCATGGATTTGTAACAGAATCAACATGGTGCCGTGTATCTAATTAGCCTTAATAAATCATGAAGAAAGACTTAATTCATAATCAACAAATAGTTTATTAAGAATCATTCAGGCTTAGCTACTTAGTGTGTAATAGCACTTAGTAAGACTAATTTTTAATAAAGTATTTGTTAATTATGAAGTCTTTCTTCATGCTTTATGAAGGATAGGCTTAATAAAGAAAATGAAGAAAGACATGCACACACACACTTGATTTGTTGCAATGCTTCTTTTCAAATAAATAAATACATACATTTACCTAGACAGATCTAATTTTAGCTTGTTAGCTTGTATATCAGCTAGTTAGGTGTTATAAAGTGTGACTAGTGTGAGTGTTACCCTTCCATGTAATATTTCTACACTATAACAATACCAACTTGAAGTGTGTTTCATGTTTACCTTCAAGGCCTTGTTTCCTTTGTTTGTGGTAGTCATGCCACGAGAGCCGGGTCCACCTGCACAACAGACTGTTCTGTAAAAAAGGAAAAAAGGAACATTGTAAAAAAGTAAAGTAAACAATGAATTTTCTTGCAAGGAAGCTAGTGCATGACTCGCCCTGCAAATATAAAGCCCGGCAAACTGGGTCAAGGACATACAAGTTCGCTGTAAAGGCCAAGTCCATTCCCTGAGTTGTACCTTGACTATTAGTGCCCTGTCACTGAAAACAAATGGCTTGAAATATCAATTTTCTTTTCTGTACAGGCACAGATACAGATGGGTTTCAGAGTGATGAAAACATTTGCTATAGACATTAGCAATTCACAATGAAATATAAATAAGAATTCAAAATGGATTTCAAGTTTCTTTTATATTGCCGTATATATTATAGTATACTACTATCAAATTTTGTTTTAAGCCGTCACTTTTACGTGGGAGTGCAACAAAATATTATCAATTCATTAAGAGAGTTTAATTGGTGACTTGGCATCATTATCGCAGACTGATGAATCTGAAATAAACTTTTCTTAGTCATTCACAGGAGAATGTAATTATTTAAGACCATTTATGAGCAGTTTCTGAATAATTACTATCAGGGAATATCAGACAAGAAGACATTAAGTTGTACATTTAACTCATGCTTGGACACAGAGCAGCCTTTCTATTTGTCTAGACAGCCGCACATACTACATCTGTTGAGTGTTTATAATCCCCTGAATCAATACAAAGATATGGGCGCTCTGCTGCAGAGCCTCAGCCACCATCCAGGGCATTGCAGTTTAGTACATTCAGCCATGACCATTGGGTTAAGGGAGAATCAGGGCAGATGTGAAACCTATCCCACCGGTGTTGGGACAGTCAGAAAGTGGGGAGTGTGCACCCAAGTGAGCCGTGGTATGGGATAAGAATGTGATCTCATATATACACAACCGCACTGGATTGCTTTGTGGCCCTGGGTGCTTACGTGGCACAAATGCTGCGTCAGCGAAACAGGCACCCATCATGGTTAGCCCAGCCAGCACAATGCCTCAGTAAGCTGCTTTACACAGCCCAGCAGCATGTTTGGATTGAGCGTATAAACAAATACATGTGGGAGCTCAGTGGGGTTTACCATCCAAAAAGTATGCACATTGTAGTTTCTGGGGATACACAGGGAAATGCAAGGTAAGACTATGGGGTTATTTTTAGACTTTTAGATAAGGCACAGAGTTTGGGAATGTGTTAGTTAGTGTATATAGTGCTGAAGTGGTTAAACTGATTTTTATAAGGACATTTATTTTAGTTTAAAAATGTAATTAATTTCATTTCTTACACCTTATTTTATGCATGACTTTCATTTTACTATTATGATGTTTTATCTTGTATCTTATCCCCAAAGTATATTCCTCATTATAATTGTGTTCACAAAATGGCAATAAAGCTGTTTCTGACTCCTTTATCCTACCAGACTAAATAAATAGTGCCCAAGAAAACAAGAGTAACATTAGGGAAAGTGCTCACTCATTGCAAAAATCATTCAATAATTATTACGTTTATTTATTTATTTTATTTTATTTTATTTATTTCTGTTTTTTTTTTTGTTTTTTTTTGGTAGAAATGTATTTGCTTTTCATAAAATCAAACTGAATTAATTATCAGATCAGATATCACAAAGAACCCAGTGGATGAATGCAATATCAAAAGAAAACCTTCTTCTTGTGTGTGGGAACCAATGTGCCAAAAACAGGGCATTTTTATTGACGCCTAAAGAAATATTATTCTCATCCCATGCAGTGTCCCCAGGGCTGCACTTTGAACATTTGACTTGTTTGAAAGAGTACTCGAACGGTCAAGATATCTCCATGGTAACAAAGTAATGCTACAGGTGAAATGGTCAAATGGGAGTCAAACAAGATGCTCCTCAGAATATTACACAGTCACATGGCCTAGGACATAACATGAGGTCAGATGGTGACGTGCGTTTGGATGCAGTTATAAACAGTGCTTTAGCAGAGGACATTTTAAACATGATACTTTCATCCCTGCTGGGCTGCTAGGAATAGCCCACTGATAGTAACACCTTTAACCGGCCTTTGCGGTGACTCATTTCCAGTCAGCATTTGGACCACAGATGCAAAACATAATGGGATAATGGTCTGCCTGATGAGGCACAGATAATGTACAAATAGACAGGAAAGTACTCCACTAATAGCTACAAGGATGAGAGGGAAAAGGCTGCTCCTCCAAATTTTCATAAAACCCAAATTCTCCAATAAGCACCATAGTGTGAAAAAACTAAAATATGCAACAACATAGCATAGAGTCCAGGTTCTGGAGGTGGATCCTGTCATGCAGCTGTGTAGGATACACAGTAGGCATGGCTTGGCACATTGAAAGCTCACCATATGACAGTGTGGAAGGAGAGCGCCCAGACTGCAGCCCTCCAGCTCAGGCTGCTGCCAACAGACGGCTCCCAATGACAGGGCATGGCAGCACAACACAGACAAGGTCCAATGCACAGCTGCTCCCTCCTCGAGCCGGCATGTCACACCTCAGAGACAAAGAGCATGCCCACACATCCAGACAGGCAGGAAGAAATGTGCCTCCAAGGCCTTTCAATATAGAACACGTAATGTTATTATCTTAGGAATAATCAAAGTAATGCATGTGTTCATTCTTTTTTTTTTTAGGCAAGTGCATACATTTGAAACAAAAAAAAATCCTGAAATATATTGGAACTTGTTGGTCAGGTTGTTCAGCATGTTGATTTTGAGGGTTTCTGCATGTTTGAATGACAACTCAGATATGACTTTGATTAAATTCAAGGTCAGCAAAGGGGCAATCATCCAATTTCTTCATCATTGCAGGATAAGGTCAATGCTTTCCTGGAACTTGTAACTGCAGACAGCTGTAAAAAAAAAAAAAAAAAAAAAAAAAAAAAAAAAAAAAAATCCCCCCAAAAAAAAACAACTTTTGTGTGCCACCTGCCATCTATGATCCTGTAGTTTTCATATAATCTATATGTATTATATTATATAATGTTATATTTCACTAAGAGTTTTATCATTCTTCTTAAATACTGTTTCCCTGTAGTAATTTGATCCATTTGCACTTTACAAGTATGTTAATTCCAGGACCAAAGATGACATCCTGAGTGGTAATCTTTTCAGCCTTTTGTGATAGCCTATCAAAGCGGACAGGATAGCAGCTCCGAGCGCAGGGTGATCTGAAGGCAGAGTGCAAGCAATGGGACGAGGGCGTCTTCTATATTTAAATGAATTTTTATGAATTGCCTGTAAGAACGCTGACAAATCAGAGCTGATTTGCTTGTGTAGGAGAGACATCACACCCAAAGGAAACAGAAAATGCTGAGTGTGGTCACCCGGTGAAAGGCAAGAGAGGGAGTGAGATAGACAGAAGGTGAGAAAGAAGGAGGGAGTTTCATCAAATATGCTCACTCAACACATTTAGAGGAGCTTGAGAAGAACAGGTTGGAGAAAAAACGGACTGGTGTCAGCAAGGACCAAAACCAAGGTGCCAATTAGGAACTTGTGAAGCTGAACTGACACAACGTAAGACATTTGGCCAACCTTCTCAACCTGTCCATGTTTATCAGCATCTTAACAGGGGAAGAGGGCGGTGAGGTCGGCTTAGGTTGGTCACAAGAAGGGCTGTAGTAGTGGGATAAATGCTGATGTGACACGATAGGACCAGTGTCAGGCTTTAATGATCCTATCCTCTCAGCAGGATCCCTCCAGGGGGCAGCCTACGATGGACACTATTAACTAGGGGACTCTTTGTTGTTGGGGAATGGGAAGGCACTGGCATCCCGGCACTGAGTCCCCCTGATGAATATTTATCACTGTCATTCACAGCTGAAGGTGGGGGTGGGAGGCAGAATAAAGATGCTCGGGAGGTGATTCTTCAAGGATACGACCAAGGCTCTTCCATCAACCGCTGTCTCAAAATGGCGGTAGAGTAGGATAGGATAGGTGGATGATGGGGAGTGAGGTGGGGGTGTAAGAGGAGCAAGCATGGGGGCCGTCTGGTGCTGGAGGTGGCACGCTTGGTGGTTCAGGGCCGCGGGGAGAGCCAGATCCACTTGACAGCAGTGTAACAAGATTATCAGGGCCATGAGAGCAAACAAAAAGCCCCAGCAACCTGCCTCAGAATCCAGATTACGACAGCGGCCTGCTCCCTGAATACTAAACACGACTGCCTGGCGAGGACTAACAGGGCACCCAGGATTTAGTGAGACATGAAAGTGCGGGACATCACATCATACAACTGATCACACACATTTATACACACACTCACGCATGCTCAAAGATAACCAAAACCACACAAGTGCACATAAATTTCACTTGTCATGATCAATTCCTGAAAAGATGTGTCTGGGCACTTGGCCCTGGCAAGCTGCTAATGAAGTGAATACAACAAGACGATGGAGGAGCATGCTGATGCAACACTGTTTGGAGGCAAAAGCATAGGCCGGATCCAGCAATCCCACTTCAGTAGAAAATCAGAGCAGGCCAAAATAATACATCTCACCCAAACACCAAGGACATAACAGTAATATGCTCTGTAGGGAAACCGCACATTTATGCTGAATGTGGACAGCGCAGACTCCTGGTGCAGGCTATGAATACAAGTAAAGCATCCAAATTACAATTAAAAGATCTTTATGGGACAATAATTAGATTTTTGGTGTGCAGTAGTTTAGATATTTTACAGTGTTAGAGATTTGTATCCATAGCAACAGTTTTCCAATCTCTTTTTTTTATTCTATTTCTAAAATAATAAAAGAGATTATAATAAATCTGAAGAAACATGGCTGGTGAAATTCATTTTTAACACACCATTAAATGAAAGTAACAGATGTCTAGTCTTCCTGATCACATATTCATTTTCCTTTATTAATTATTGATAGGACATGTACCCTTACTCTATTATCATAAGGTTCCTGCTGGAACAAGGAATATAACCAGAATTTCGGACACAGTAAAAAAGGATGATAACATGTTGCTAATATTATTTGATTTAACAATAGAATGTCCTTTTCTGTACTGTCCACTTGTGACTTTGTAATTTTCAAGCCAAGTGGAAACCAATACTTTTTTCTATGTTGCCAAAAATAACTGTGTGATCAAGTACTGCTTTTAGTGTCTCCCTTTTATTCCGAGTTGAAATGATTGCCTGGATATTCCGATCTAATCATTCCTTCTTTCAGCTGAGTGAAGTCAATTATCAAGCAAGCTGCATGTGTCGGGCACCATTTAACTGCAAATTAAAAATCAGACTCTGGGATAGCTTTAGAGGACTTACTAGAAGGAGACTGGGGAAAGTTGTGCATGGAGACAACAGTGTGTGAGCTAAAAGGTACACTGGTAAGAGAGGAGGGAAGCTATTAGGTAGTAAGTATTCAGAGCGTGAAATAAGAGTGACAAAAAGAGGGAGAGAGAAAATCATTCAGCAGCTTTCACACAGAAATGTGATACGCTTGTAGTAGAGGGGAAATACTAAGCCACAGGACTTTGGATCAGCACCGATTTGGAGCAAGGTGAAAACACCATCTAATAGGATTGTATCCTATCAACTAAATGCATAAAACAATTTGTACACCCAAGGTCAGGCTTAATATTTTAAAAGTTACATCTATTGCACTATTCTTGCATTTAATAAAACGAATGTGTTACCTCATTCCTACAGAGTGTTACTAAAGCTCTCAGTATTCGAGCTGTTTTGAGTAAACAAATGTGTGTTCAAAATACGTGCAAAATAAAGTAATCACTGAAAAGATAAAAAAAAAAAAAGTTAAATAAAAATATTTTCCACTGAGACAATAATTTATTGGTGTACACTTAGCCATGGCAGTTAGAAAAATAACATACTAATGATACTGCAGATGCATGTGGCACACTTGTGGTAGAAATTTGCATTAAGTCCATGTTTTAAGAGAAAACATGAATCATCTGCCTCCAGGGAATCGGGTTTGTTCCAATGCCAGTGTTAATGTGAAGTTTATTTAAAGAGACCTGGAGTGCGCTGGTTTACATTAACTGAGCTCTGAGCTGCTTTACTAATTGAAGCTCTCAGATAGGGCTACATACAGTAGCATGAGTGCTAACCTTAACACTGTGTGCCTGCAGGACTTGATTAAACAGGGAAACAGCTCTTGATGCTTCGGCCTTGTGTTTACTGAGAAACTAAGGGTAGTAGGCAGCCCACACACTGACAAAACATCTCCACTACACCAGTTGCACATGTAGTGAATGTGCCCAACAATGACCTAACAAGACTAAGTTACAACAGCTCATTTGGAAGCACAAAACTATCATTTGAAACACTGAATAAATTTAAAACATGTTATAAAGTAGAAATCTTTAGACAATTAATATGGTCATTTTTTCTTCTAATAGAGTTTTTTCTTGCAGGGATTTTATTAATTATTATTAATACCATGGCAATGGCTTAGATCATATTACATCTAGTGATGGATGATGTTTTAAACTTCATTTTCTGTTCTGCACTGTTCTGAATTGGTTGCATATTTATTTTCCACTCTCTCTTTTCATTTATGACACCACTGACCCCATATGACTTTCTGACCATTGCAACAAAGATAAATAACTAACCACCTAGCCACAGTTTTGCTGTGTAGATGTAGAAAAAATAATCACATTCATTCATGTAGGACAAACAGAAGATTTTAGCTATGACAATTGCCCCATGCATACTTGCTCTGAGCAAGTATTTGGGCTGTCCTATTTTGAATTGTTGCATGTTCATATTTTCAGCTATGTACAATGAGCAAAACCTTGAGTGAAATGTACGATTAAATGACTTTTCACCATGGATCAGCCATAAATCAGTGCACATAAAAGTAGGTTACAAGAAAAACACTGGCCAACAAGCAGCTTTGCACATGTGCCTCTGTTCAGTATTGGCTAATCTAAATTATGAACACAGAGGACATGCCAAATCTGACTCAAGATCCAACAACAATCATCAAACAGTGTCCTGTCTGGATGGGAGTATTACTTTGAGAGGTGCAGCGGGCATATCGCAATGCTAAGCAATCATAATCCGCACTACACTTGCAAGGGGTTTCATCACCAGCGTTCCCTCCCTGATGCAGAAAGGGGAAAAAAGTATATTGATCTTTTTCTGCTTTCCTTCCAGGCATTCCCATTTCCCTGTGCAGCTTAAGCAGCACTTTTGTGGACAAATCTCACATTTGTGTTCCTTTCTGCAGGCTATTAATTGTCCTGAATAGGCGTAACTACTCCCAAAGCACAGCTCTGTTCGCTATACAGAGGTCCCGGTGGCTGGCCTGTACACTAGCTACTTAACTCTTGCCTCATGTTTCGTCAACCTCATACGCCTTCTCTCTCGCCCCACTGGTTGACCATTCTACACAATGCCACTGGGTATGAGTTGTGCACTCACTTGGTTCACCTCAGTGGCATCCGATCTTATTTTATAACTGCTGCCTCAACGCGACAAGCAATAAATCTCAGAGATGATCACCACTCCCAGTCTCCGTCCACACACTGCTACCAGCCGCATCCGAATGTTATAAGGGCCTTCATCTGTTCTTGTTACCTGCAGAGAAAGGCAGGGTTGGGCATTACGCTTTATTGCAAAAGCCCAGGCTTCTGATGCGAGGCTGGCCTGTCTGCTAAACACACTTCAATGCCCCGCTCACAAGAACAGAGATGATGAAATAAGGTGAATATCTGAGCAAGAATGCGCAACTTCTATCTGTTAAGCACTGCCTATACACCCAATAGTTTCCAAGGTGACTTTTCAAATTGCAAAGAGATTCTCCATGGATAATTCATTACCTACCCTCTATAAGCATGCTGCCTAATAGGCAGCAAATTTCATCATGAACAACATAGGGAAACAAGAGCAGCTGCCAAATGATGAGAAATGATGATGCACACAGAGAAAAGCAGCACAACAAAAAAGAAATTCTGCAATGTGTTCTAAAATTATTTGAATAGGTTACATTGTTGTTGTTGTAGCAACACATAGACTATAGGCCTACAAATACAATCAGTTATTTCAGCCATCAATAACTTTTCAGCATGTAATTTATCAGAAATTAGTATATTTGTTAAAAATCCATTCTGTAATGGGCTAAAAAGTAATATTCAAAAAAACAAAGCAAAAAAAACTGAAGAAAGAAGGAATTAATAATTTATGATAAATTTAGTTGAAATATATTTCTATTGATAAGCTACACAGAGTTATTGCATGTTTATTACACGTGCAAAACCTGTATTTGTACAGCGCAAGAATACAGTGCTTATCATGCATTCCTATAATTGATTTGACACTACAGTTGACACGAGGCACTTGGTGTAAATGTGCTCTGCCCTGTTTGTTGATGTACATCATGACAGCGCTGCAATAAAACGCGCATTCTCCGCTGAATGTAGATTAGACTATTGATAAATGCATGATGGTCATCACTTGATGCTCGCGCTCCTCTGACTGACTTCACGACAAATCATCACACTTTCGATCTATCGTCTTAGTAACAGCGGCTTGGTGATAACCATCGACCCTTATCTATCGAGCAGACCTTTGTCCGGTGGTGCCATATTTCGGGGTGGATTCAGAGAACGACTAAATACATCATAGTGATGATTCAGCATGATAAAAATACCGAGGATTGTTTGTTGTTTGACAATAAAACATCACTGCTTAAAACGCTTAAGGGAATCAGTAAAGGCGAGAACGGCAAAAAAAAAAAAAAGCCATTGCCATTGTTAATTTAACCAGTGGTTAAATGACCTGACAATTCAGGTGAAATCAATACATGCAAGACATAATTTGAAATAAAATTCCAACATACAAAACCCTTAAACACAGCCTAAAGGAAACAATCACATTTGCACCGACAAAAAATCTATTGAAAATAATATTGCAACCAACCTGCTTTGGCTACACCGCTGCCTGTGCCTGCTCTTTCTCCTTCTCACAACGAGGTGATGAAGCAGCAGGTTTGGACAGCAAGAAGCGCATGAGTTGACAAGCCCCCAAGAAGCGCAATGATATAAAGAATATTAAATACAATTCATGCAACTATTTATTGTGAGTTCAACCCCATAACACAGTTCTGACATTCCACGACTCCCGTCTCCAGCTTCACACTGCTGTCAAATTGGCAAACAACTCCCCTCCTACAAAACAAGCAAGCGAGGAAATCCCCGTGCTGTGCCGACGTCCTACTACAACTGTATCCACCGCGCGGTGCGTCTCTGTAACCATAGAAATCAGCCTAAACGCGGGGAATTTCTGTGCTTGGCGCCACAATAAAACAAACTGTTAGTTTTATTATCAGTTCACATGTGTATACAGATATTAGCTGCCATCTCAGCATAGTAACAGTGCTGTCAATTTATGCACAATTTAATACATTTCCGGAAAACGCCAGCCTTTCATAAAATCATTTATTAGCGAGGACAAGACGTTTTACGCGGAAATTACGCACGCCATTACGCGAAGCTATAGTCTCACTTTTAGCAACAATAAACTACATGCACTTAATGTGGTGGCATTGCAGTTAGTCTTTGATTAAAAAGACAACTTAATTTGAAGTGCAGTTGCGCTAATATCCTGGTTAACTTGCCGCATCCTGCTGTTTCGCGGTTAGCCCGTGCTGCTAGCTGCACCCAGCCTGTCAGCGGCAGCGAGGCAAAGGCATGCACACTCAGCATAACAACACCAGTGCTATTCGCTCATCACAGACATACCCAGGTTCAGGCTGGTCCTATCTGAAGTTTATCTTTTCAAGATCCTCTTCTTATGTTGTAACCCGCGCGGGGAATCATTGGAGGCTCTTGAAGAAGATATAGCGAGCTGATAGCGCTTTCCCAATAAATGCCAACCGTGTTTCCCTTGTTGACTCCTTTCTCTTGTAACGAAGCCAGACGTCACCGTGTTTGGTCACGTGTCTTCATTCATGAAGTATTTTCTTTTCTCACAAGAAAGAAGTCAATTTAACTCAACATGCACACAGTTGATTTATAATAGGGCTGTAAGGGTACACTGTGGCGATAACACATGAAAGAACGGTTCTATATATAAACAATGACACAGTATTGCACAATGTTTTATGAAATGGCACAGAAAATGATTGGAAATACATGTTATTATGTATTAAGAACAAATATATATAGAGGTAATGTAAAGAGGTAGATAAAATAATCCATATTTTTTGTTCACAAACAAAATAGTGTATTATATTTCACAGTGTTACAATTTCCAATCCCACCAATGACCCAATGACCTATTTAAGAACTATTTAAAAGTAGTTGAATACAAAAACTACATAACCAAAGGAGTAAGTGAATGTTAATGCCTGGACATTTCACCAATCTTCACCCAGAATTTCACCCTCAGCTCTTCTTTGGCCGCGGATTACCAAACATACTGATCCCATGAGATCGAACAGCATCTGCACTCACACCTGGCTGCTGCAGTACTTTGTCAAGAGTTGTCTTCTTAATAGCAGCTGGGGAGATTTTCTCTTGGTCAGCCAAAAACTGGAGTTCCCTTTGAGGAAAAAAAAAAAGAACAGGACTGTGGTGAAAAGGTATTGAACATTTTAGCAAAGAAAGTAACAGTGTGTGTAAACTTGTTTTTTAATTTTAGTGTACGGTCTTTAATTTTCAAACTATACTACTGATATTACACAATTGTTGATTGTATATATTTTTATACTTTTGCAAAATCTATATAAAAAATATAGTGGCACTGGCTACAGTAAATATGTTAATTACAGTGTAATTACACATTCTTAAAACATGCACAATAAAACAAAACAGTATGCAAGTTATTTGATAAACATTGTAATTAGTCATTCTTACTTGGTCCTTACACAGGAGACCTCTACAGCATTAATCAAAAGGCTCCGGAAACCTCCGCTCTCCATGACGTGCAGTGCGTGAATGGTGGCTCCCCCTGGTGAACAAACGTTGTCCTTGAGCTGCCCAGGATGCTGCTCTGAATCCAACAGCATTTTAGCAGCTCCCTTTCAAAAACAAACAAGACATTTGTGATTTGGGGTTTGAATATATCATGTTTTGAAATTTATAAATGATGTCCAGACCCTATTGTGGACTAAAGTAGGCCTATATCATACATTTTAATGAGAAAATGACTTTAACATTGGTAAAACAAAATCATTAACAATCAACACAACTAAAGTGAAAACAATTTAGTTTATGTGTACTGAAAATATATGTGGGTTTCATTTCAAACTATATTACACGGGTGAACTCTATATTATTATTATTATAGACAGTATTGCAATGTATGGCCTACCAGTAAGGCTTGTGCCCCGAGTCGTACGGCTAGTCTTCTGGGCAGCCCCATTTTTACCCCGCCATCAGCAAGAGCATCTACAGCTGTGAATGCCTGCAAACAATAATCAACATCATTAACATTTTAATCAACTGCTGTACAAATGTGATCAGAATGACTCACATAGGCTGGGCCACTGCCACTCAAGCCTGTCACAGCGTCTATCACATCCTCTTCAACTTCAGTGCAGTAGCCCACACTGGCCATTAGCTGCTCCAGAAGCTTTCCATCCTCCACCTCCGCATGAGTTCCAGTGGCATAGACTGTGGCCCCTTCTCGCACCACGACAGGAGTGTTGGTCATACAACGCATGACCTTTGGAGACGGTCGATGCAGTTTCAGCTTCTGAAAACAGCAATCATTGAATAACTATTTCAAAGGTGCCGTTATGATTATTTTGTCCCTTAGTAAGAAATGCTTTGATGTTTGTGTCTAGAGGGGTGTGTGTGAGTGTGGAACACAAAACCTCTGTGCCTGTTTTATTAATGTGTCAGTGGAGCAGTATCTACATTCTATATCCCCTTTATGTGGCCTAGCAGGACACAGAAATACTTAATGGCTGAAGACAGGCCAAATAATGGACTCTTCCTTGCCTTCTCTATGGAGCCGATAGTGACACCTGCTGCACAGGACACAATAAGATGCCGTTCTTCAATATCTGGTCCAATCTCGTCCAACACAAAAGGAATGATGTGAGGCTTCACTGCCAGGAACAGGACATCACTTTTCTTCACAGTTTCTTTGTTGCTTGTGGTGACATTCACACCCATTTTCTGTAAGAATTAAACATTTACATTAATCTATACATTTTCAGTTAAGACACATTCAATGCTGATCTTCATTATTGTAACAGACATCTTGTTTTCAAACAGTAATGAAATTGTTGGTACTACAGAAATGTATTGATTAGGCCAACCCACCCGCAGACCATGCACTGTTGGGAGATCTGTGTCTGGAGAGCTGGCAGTGATTCTGTGGGCAGCAATCACGCCTTGGGGATAAATGTACAGAAATCTGATTGCAATCAACACACATCAATAACACAATATGTTTCCTGTGGACTCCTGTATGTAGGCTGGACATGACTCACCTGCAGCAGTGAAGCCCCTGACCAGGGCGTGGGCCACTTGACCAGCTCCTATGAAGCCCACACTCATACTGCCTGTAAGTTAGTAAGAAGATACTTATTAGGCCTAGTTACATTTACACTTGCAGTTGTCCTATTGATATAGCACAGGCTACTATAGTTTGCAGTGCAGCAATTGTAACCAAACCACTTAACTAACAGAAGGACTTCAACAAACAACGTGTCTGAATAACTCAGTCATCCACAGGACAGCAAAAACAACTTCACAATACCATACTTTATACACATACTTCGACCTACCTCAGTGTCGTGGACCCCTTCTATCGCTCCAAAAAACACCTGAAAATACACTGATTGATAGCTGTACCACCCAATAAGAATAGACTTGTTAAGTTTTCAACCAATTGAAGACTTTGCGTCGGCAATGAAGGGCGGGCTCGCCAAACCAGAAAAGTTGCATCAGGTTGTGCCTGCAGGCCAGGGGCTGGCTGTGGTGCTTTGCTATCATCTGCTGGCGAAACGCCCAAAAAACAAGTACGGCCTGTTTGGAGTGAACAACTGTGAAGCACTCTTTCTAAGTGCCATATTGAAGCTCTCAGATACGGCTCTCTGGGGCACGGCTCTTTTGTGCACGGCTCTCTTGGGCACGGCTCGCTGGGGCACGGCTCGCTTGGGCACGGCTCTCTTGGGCACGGCTCGCTTGGGCACGGCTCTCTTGGGCACGGCTTGCTTGGACCCGCCTTGAGCGGGTCTGTTTGGTGCGGCTCCTCTCGCGTCAAAGCGAACCAGTGGAAACGAGCCTGTGGTGAGTTTATTACCATGCAGCCCATGACTTTAATAGCCTATAAATGAACACGTTCACAACACCAACAATCTTTAGTGCAAAATCATGTAGGTTATAACATTGTTTAATGATGTATCTCCATGTTACTTTAATACTGTACACAGGCTATATTAATGTGATAATACTGATTTAATAGTTTGTCACTCTCTGTAATAGGTCCAGTTTGGTTGACACTCCATTCTCCTTTAAACAAGAACATTTAAGTACACACACACAGCAAACATGATGATAACAAACCCACCTGACTTCATTAGGTATTACTCAAGTTAACAGAGTATTCACATAGACATAATACTGCATTCACCTACAGTCCTTCAGTGAGTACACAGAGCATTTTGGTTGTTTTTTTTCTTCTTCTTTGCTTTTGAACTGAGCTGCTGAGTGTTTCACGCTGCCGATCCTGAGGCTGAGACAAAGCGAATCCTTTGGGAGTAAATGAGATCAACAAAGTACAAAATCATGTTAACATTTGTAAACACTGCCACCACAAGCTTACTGTCCCAGGGACAGTTTCCTCGTGGGCAGTCCTCTGGGCGACTGGTGGTACCATACTTCTTATCAAAGCTGAAGATTGGCCAAGCAAGTGATGTACTGAGGTACAGGATAACAGCAAAGAAGGTGTATATGACTACAAACCGATCAAAGGGGAAGCGCAAGGAAGAGGTCCTGCCTGAAACAGTCAGTATGATCACTACTACAGTGACCGTGAAGCACAGGCTGTACACGACCACACAGTACTCAGTGGCGATGTGGAGTGTGTACTCACTGTCATGAGCCAGGGCTCCAAAAATAATGCAGGCCACAAAGGCTTGGACTACCTTTAGTAACCCTGAGACAGTGGCCATGTAACCCACCACAGCTCCGGGCTTAGCTCGTGTCAGAAACACCTCAACACCATAAGGAAAGCAGCAGATACAGGAGCAAACTGTAACTGCAATTCTGTAGTACAGGCTTTCGCAACTCTCATCTTCACAATCGTTTTCAATGAAGTAGACTGGATAGACCACAGAAGCAGTGATGTACATGAGAGTGGCCAACATGGCAAAGGCAACTGTGAAGTTATCCCAGGAAATCGGCATACATGCGTGTAATCTTGTAATGTCCAATGTGAACACCACCAGAGTCACTGCAAAGCAAAAGCACCACACAAACATGCAGAAGGTCCCATAGGAGGCGCTGTAGCCTGCATTGTGGGCCACCAGGGCTATAATGGTGCAGCCCAGAAGCAGCTGGCTCATCCGAGCGAAGCCCAAAGGTGACAGTACAGCCTCTTTGTTGAGGTAGTGTCCTCCGTGAGCGTCCATGATGGCTCTGGTTCAATCTGATGTGACTCCTGACTCCGGCTGCCTTCAGTGGTGTTCTCTGTGGCCTCCTTTCTCACCGACCTCACCCTTCCTTGGTTTCTTTTTATACTTGGCCCTTAATTACAAAGTTTTTTCTCGAGCTAGCTTTGTAATTACAGCATAGCATTCCCTTAACTGCATCAGTTTGGTACGTTAGTCCTCCACATTTGCCTTTTCAGAGAAGTTATGGACTGTGAAAATGTCCCTTTTCTATATTGGTATTTTAAAATACCTCTGCACTGTGCATATCCAGAAGTTGAGTCTCCTTTTGTTGTTTCTTGTCTTCCTAAATGATGAATATGTCCAGTGAATATCAAAGATCAGATTGTAGTGCATCTCGTATCCAACTCTTCCTATTCAACAGGTGCTCCACTTTGTTGTCCTGTCAATCAAACTTCCTGTAGCTCCTTTCAAGTGCTGGAAAATCGTTTGGTGCCCTCTCTCTTTTTCTTGCTCTGACTGTATGCCTGTCGCTTTTGGATTTAGTCTCCTTCTCCTTTTGGCTTACAAAAAACACACCCTCTCTCATGTCTGCCCCATGTGCAGTGTGTAGATTGGTGGTGGCCGAGCCCAGGGTTACACAGGCCTCGCAGAGCTAAAAATAGGGGTCTATATTCCACAGAGGGGTGGGAGACTGTGCGCATGTGGCCAGCGTCTAAGAGTCGTGTTTCTGGAAGCACCCTGAGTGGCTGAGTCAGAGTTGCTTCAAGAGAGAAACTGGCATTTATACCCAGTATAATGACAGGGAGGCAGGCTAAGACTTCCATTAGAGGAATAAATTACACACAAGTCTACCGCTATGATTATACTTGATAGATGACAGAATTGGACTGGAGACATGAGTTGGAAGTTGAAAAAGATTAGTAGTTTCATACAGTACCTTAATCTGTGACTCTAGTATGCTTTCACATTTGTTTTTTTTTTGTTTTTGAATCAACCACTTAAAAGTGCTCTATGCATTTGTTCTGGTGGAGGGTAGTCTTGTACCCATGGAGATGTTTTACCTGGAATCTTTCATAATATGGTATTTAATATGTCTCTTCATGGAGATAAGCGCTTGATGCCAGCAGACCAAGTTACATGTCAGATCTGTGATGAGGCAAGCCCACCCATGCATGTTTGTCAGGTACTTGAGTAAAATCTGTTTAATGCCAGATTGTGGAACATTCCAGGCAAAGTAATAACATCTCTATGACAAGCAGGTGACTGATCCCACACCAGAAAAGTTTTAAATATTGACAGGTAGTAAGTATATTATATTGAGACCAATTAAACATTAAACTTCGAGGAAAACAGACAGAATTTAAACTAAGCACTTAAGCAAGTAGTTATTATTTAACTTGTACTAGATTATTTGCTTTCACTTCTCAGCTTTTAGACTAATTGCTGACCAACCAAATAGACTCATGCCCACAAATAGGAAAAATGCTTCTTTTGGAATCATCATAAATAACATTTCACTAGTCATTTATGCACTGTATATTCTCCAATATGGTTGATACAAACACATGCAGTCAACACAATTTACAAGCAGCAATATATTTACAATTTACAGAATCAATTCTCTGTGAAAATAGCAATTATAAATATGATTTACACAACAAAATAAATATGTTAATTACCAATGTAACGTTACTGTTATATGTTACAGAATAAAATTACAAATAGTCATACCTTTCCTTCGAGTGTGGATGATAGAGGTCTTAAAAATATTACATACAACATATCATTATATTATCTGTATTATGAAATATAAGGGGTTACCATATTGTACGCTTACACAACCCTATACAATATACACAAATGTCGCCCTTTAAATGTCCATTGCATTGATATGACTGTGTGGACCCTGTTTGTAGAAATAGGTGCGTAGAGGTATAAGAAGCAGGATAGTTTCACTGGCACCATGGTCAAGAAAGCCCTTAGTACCATAAATTAAAGTGTGGAATCTTCACTATGGTGCCTTGTGTTCAATTTTCATACATTTCTCTTAATACAGAAGTATAAATTAATATGTATAGTGTAAGAGTACATCATTTAGATTCAGTTATCACGTTATGTTATTTGGAACACTGTTTTGTCCCTCTGTAATCCAGTGCTTTTCTCACCTCATCATAATAGGTCCGTGTGTCCTTCGGATTCTGAAACTGATGAGATGTAAGTAATATACTCAGTTTTAACTAACCCTATTTTTGATTTAGTCTTATATTCTCTATAATTACTACATACTGTAGCTGGCATCCTTAAGTCACACACCTTTTCTTCTTACAAACTGACGATGGCTTAAGATTATCTAAACCAAAAAAAAACCCAAAACATTATATATTAACATAAATATCCTTTAAAATGGATTACATTCAAACTTTTCTGTTTTTTGTAACAAAGCACATAATTTAAATTGTGTGTAGCAGAAAGATGTGCTTTGTCATTGCAATATCTCATGGCTAGACTTTTTGCCAGTCGTGAGGAGCCATACAAAATAAAAATAAAAATGTGATGATAATGAGGTCAGTTAGGATTAAGCCAATAAGAGAATAGTTTTGACAAAAAGTTGGAGGTATTAGTTATAAAGACTGGCCATGAAGACCAGCCAGCCCTCTGTGGACTTAGCTTCAGTAAACTGTTTTTTATGTGTTCGTTTTAGCTGCCACTGCTGAGCATGCCCAGCAGTTTACTGGGATCCATGCCTTGCTGCTGAGCCATCTTCTGCACGTCAAAGCCCATATGCATAAGGAACTGGATGACATTCATCTCTTGCCCGGTGAACTGGTCTCTGATGGTGGGACAGGTGGGGTTACAGTGTGGCCATGGGCAGCTGTCAATCAAATGCACTGGGCATCCTTTGGGTGGAGCCTTGTTGTTCCGGTGGTCCTGAAGGCTACGGTCCCAGCAGTGCAGGGCCCGGGGTAGAGAAGTTCCTTTTACTTGTATGTCTATCCAGTACCTGTAATATGACACAAGAGGGAGCTGTCAGTTCACATGTGTTAGGCTTTCCAAGGTCAGTATTTTTCATTTAATTAGAGACTGAAGGACTATCTTTGTTGGTGCCATTTGTTTTACAATCTTGTAAAACATGTTATAAGCAAATTTGATTCTCACATAGGGATATAAAATGAAACTTCTTTCTGGCACAGTTTTTCATAATTAATTACCACTACATTACGACTAATTCATACAATTTGTGCAAAAGAATAATTTCACTACTTACGTTCTTGTGATAACCTCATGTGATAAACATGCAGGAGCAAACATCGCCCTAAAATGCAAAAAAAAAACTTGCGTCAAAACGTTTGATTATCCATTTGACCACATACTAAGGCAAAAAGTTGGCCGTACGGGACATTATTCAGTGTCTTTCTCAGTTCAATTCCCAGGTTTTGGATGTAACGCCACTGTCCTTCCTGCACAGGTTGGCCTGTCAGCTGAATGTTGTCAACTGTCAGCTGGGCTTCGTCAAACAACCACTGCACCACAAAGACTGGGCCTACAGAGAAAGCAGTTATATTGCCTTAAATTACTTAAATATGTAACACAGACAATATGGGCTCCATGTGTCAACAAGCAAGCTGACATTCTCATGCATGTGTGTTTTACATTGAGATCAAACATACTTTTTATTGATGAGAAGACTCTGTAACCAAAGAAACAGTTCCACTCCTCTCCTTCATAACTCTTTCTGCATCTCTCTGGGACTACTCCTCCCCAGTATCTGAAGGAACCAACAGAGTTAATGAATAAATAACATTTAGCATTATTTCCTATATTGTATTTTTCTTGAACCTACTTGATGCCTCGCTTGATGGTCTCAGTGGGGGAACAGCTGACCGTGTCCACGCAGTCGGTGAAGTGGTACTGCTTGTTGTCCAGGAACCATCCCGAATCAGCGAGACCACGGACTTGAATAGAAGTATGCCCCAATTCTTCCAAAAGCTCTGCAACACGATCTACGTTCAGCAGGACTCCTGTACCTCCAGCACTGTGTTTGTAAGTATATGGGTAAGATCACTGTAATGTAGCAGGACATGTTTGGTAAAATGAAATGGCAGAAAAGTAGCAACCTACCTGCTTCCTGCAAGCAGTAGGACCTTTGCATTTTCTAGACCTTTGTTTAGGAGGTCCTTCACCACTTCTTGAATAATAAGTGATCCCATAAACGCGTAGCCAGTTTGTTCTGTTTTGGCCGAGGCGCCACTCCACACATCGCTTGAGCAGTATGGAATAAATCTGCACAAACAATATAAACATACTGTGTTAAAAGTTGGTTAGAATTGTGTTGACTTTAATAAGCACACTGACTTAAACTTACACCATGTTTGCATTCCACCAATGAGGGTTTTCCTCCGGGAGTGGAGACAGGATTCCTGTACCTAGAGCCACAGATTGACATGTATTATTAGTATTGTGGCACTCCCAGACACATCCTCTTCCTCCTCATCATCATTACAACATGGATTACAGTTATTACGCTGCAGGGCTGAGGGAGGTGTATCCTTTTCTACAGCAGCGGGCGCCAGGTAGCCCTTTACTGCTGTTGCATTATAACTGGGTATGGGAGATTAACATGTATAGTTCCTTTAATTAACAGCACATTAAAGTCATATCTTGGTGCTTATTTCACCACACTAGTCAGGACTTACTAACCCAATGAATAGTGAATGTTCACCTGTTTTAGTTTGGGGCCACTTAGATGAGCTCATCAGTCTCCTCATGGTCTCATATCGACTGTCACAGTTTTCTTTGTTGAAGCAGTACCATCCACCTGAACAAAAATAATGCAGATTTAGACCTAGATGGAAAAACATAATTCCTCTTTATTATTCTTTTTTTCTAACCTTCTAAAAATATCAGCCACCGCCTGCTTCCACGAGATTCTTTCAAATAATATCTGCAAGAGAGAAAAAGATAAACTGCATTATGAGATATTCAAACAGGAAATACAAGACAAAGTCATAATGTAAAGACACTAGACACAAAGAGCACTATTGCCACAAAAATAAATTACTTTGTAGAGGTTTCTAAGAAGAGTTAATGTGCTGACTGTGTTTCCTCCAACTTGAATGACTTACTTGAGTGATTTACTCAAGTGGTTGCCAAATATGAGTGACCTTTAACAAAGTAGATGTGTTGTCTGTGCCTCTTTGAAGGAGTTCTGTTACTGCAAATTTGAATTTATGAAGTCTTAAAAAGACATTTATTTTTCCCACAGTTGGAGACATAGTATTGATGACGTTTGGTCTTAAGGACCATTTTTATTTGACTATGGTGACTTCATCCATGGAGACCGTTACTGTCCCCCTGGATTAGCTTTGAATACTATGAATGAAGTCACCATCTGCCAGGAACTGGGTGCCTCAGAACATCCAAGAGCTTTCACCGGCCAGCA
Source organism: Periophthalmus modestus (assembly GCA_019594935.1). Lineage (NCBI taxonomy): Eukaryota > Metazoa > Chordata > Actinopteri > Gobiiformes > Gobiidae > Periophthalmus > Periophthalmus modestus. Next base: position 21,437,272 of record JAIEZT010000019.1, read on the forward strand.
CTTTGGGATTTAGAAGGAATTAGTACACTCACTAATTCCACATGCATTTTGATGCATTTACAACCATTATCAAAGAACACATTCAGTCCTTGACTGGTATAATGCTGTAATGTATAATGTACCAGGAGGAATGTCTATATAACTGACGTGCTTCTTTGTAAAGATGGATCAATACACTATGAGTTTTAAAGATATTTAATTGTCTCCTACAAGAAATAATTGAATTACATTTTCTGTGCTTTTTGTAAAATATGTAACTCTATATTTTACTATTTCTATTTCTAATCACAAGTGCTTCAAAGAAAGAACACTTGTTCCTCAGATGCTTTTTCAAACACAGCCTGCTGTCATCACAAAATCAGATGTGAGGTGTGACCTGTCACGTTCAGTTTTAGAAAATATAAAACATTCAGATTGCAAATGTTTTTTTTGTTGTTGTTTTTTTAAAGCAAGCAGATGTTTACATTAATTATGACGTATTTATGTGTTCTCTTATTTGATCTGGTGCTTTCAGCGTTTTATATCTGACCTTTATAAAACCCTAACTTCACACTTCTTGGCGTTTATCCTGTACTTTGAGTTTGTGTGTGACACGTTAAAACACTACCCTAGCTGTGAACAGGTGTTCCTAAATGTGAGAAGGCTCCACATACCCTGCAGGGCTTCCATCGTTGCAAGTGACTGAGGTATTTTCCAAAAGATTTAACTTCATGTCGTAATCGAGCTTTTGCGCAGAACAAGGGTACAGCGACTGCGCCAGGTTCTTCACTTGCGTCATGAAGTTATCCATGTTCTCCTCAACTGCGGTGAAATCCAGCGGGAAGCTCTCAGTGGCTTCCCCTCGGTCCGCGCGGTGAGTGGGAGGCGGTGATGAGCGACGCGGTTGTGGGTTGCGGCCACCGCGGAACCTCCGCGCGCAAAAAGCTCCGGACTGCATCAGCACCAGCATCAGCACAGACGAAGAAAGCACTCTGAAGGCTGTCATTGGGTTGGCTTTTGGCATCGTTCTCCCAGCTGCTTCACAAATGTGTAAACAGGTTGAATTGTGCACGGCTTTGAACACTTGTCCGTTTCCCAAAACGCACCAAGTCGATTTAAGTCCTCAGTGATATGTGTCCCTGTAACTCACTCTCGTCCAAGTCATGCGCTGCAAAACAGAGTACACACGAGCCAAAACGACAACACTCGTGCCATGCGCTTGTAGTTTTTGTATTTTATTCAAACTTTCCCCCCTCGTTTTTCCTCCCAGCCAATCACTGACGCGGGGCAGGACTCAGGGAATGATCAAGCGTGGCAGACGTCCCCTCTCCATCTACCCCCTCTGAATTTATAGTGGGAAAAAAGTCCGTGCGTTTGGTCCTTTTGATCCACGTTTTTTCATTTGATGTGGTGGCTTTTATTGGCATTGAAATGGCCATTTCCCACTCCGCCACAAATTTATGAAGTGAGAATACGCATCTTGTTACACACTTGCTCCGAAATCAAGCGAAAATAATGCATTACATGCAGTTACAGCCTACAATTTAGTAGGTCTGTTTAAAGTGTATTATCGTACAGTTTAGCCTCTTAACAATATTGTGAACTTTCATAACATAGACTTATTCGCTGGCTAGTGACTGCCTGAGCTGCTTGTGTATGTTTAAGAAAGAACTTTTGTTTTTTTTATTCATGCAGGGCCTCCTGAGATCAAAGCAACCATCACTCTTTTTCTCCAGTCTCTCCTCCCTTCCACTGCTGCCTCTTCCAAAGTCTTTTGCTCTACTGTAGGCTATATTTTAAGCCAAACAGAGCATCCTAATGTGAAGCCAGCTTTCTAGTCTGAAAATGAACAGAATCTGTAGACACAATAGCTTTTGAAGATAGTTAAATACCAATTTAACAAAAGTGACTGTCTAAAGAACTTTATGCCCTTTTAAAGACATAACTATGACCAAACTAGGTAGAGCCCCGTGCTTAATCAGCTTGCCTGAAGGATGTTGAAGTGCTGTGAGCCAGGTAAGATGGATATGAAGTCACCAGCACCGATGGTATTCATTGGAAACTTCAAACAGATGCTTGTATAGATTAAAACATGTGGTAGGGCCCGCAAGCAGAGGCTCTGCATATCGAGCGTTGAACCTATAGTCACTTTGACTCATACATACCTCCCCGTTTTATCACACATCATTTCCAAAAATGTAACCCTTAAATCACTCTCAGATGGATGCTGGCTTCTGGCACCCTTACTATAGTGGAGAGATGCTCCGACTGTGTGTCAGAATGTCCTATTAAGCAAGAGTATTAAGGTGAGATGATGTCTGAGACTGAGGATTAGGGCACACAAGCAACAGGGTATTCCAGCACTTTACACTCAATGAATTGCCTCATGAAACAATCTATGCATTCAAGAGGTGCTTTGGTGCAAACACCAAAGTTTTGAGGTTTGGATATAACTTGAACATAATTTCTCCCAAAAAATATCTCCATCTATGCAAATATATATCACCCTGGTCAGATTATTTGTAACTACTAATTATGTGAATTTTGCAGTAGATCATCAGTCTTAGATGAAATAAAATGCAACTGAAACCTTGGAGGTCCCCTGTTCTTTTCTTCCATTAAATCTTTATTCATCTCCATCAATAAAGCGGCTTCAGCGTTGCTGGTCTCGATGGATTAATCCTAGAATTGGGTCATTTCAAAATGGCCCAGCTGTTCTGATGGCGTCCCCCCAAAAGTGCCCCCTTTGCCCCTTCCAGCCCCCCTCACCACTCCAGGCCTCCTGTGAAAGTCAAAGCCTGTCTTTCATCTCCGATCAGTTGCATGTGCCCTCTCAGATCCACAGGTTTTACTGCTTAAGTCCAGGCTGGCAGCATTGATCATGTGACCGTTCGCCTGCCTGATACATCAGAGCTGTGTCAGTTCTGCTCACACAATTCCCCTCTTCCCATCTCTCTCCTTGTGCCTGTTAGTTTTGATTCGCACATGCTTTTGTCCAGGGTCCATCCACGATCATCAAATCCTGCAAGTTGGAACTGTTAGGTCAGGTTACATCAAAGAGATCAGGAGGGATCAGCCTCTTGAAAGGGACAGGCTCTGGCTCACATCATCAGAAACAGGTGGAGGTCCTCATTGGAAGAACAAAGCAAAGATCACCATCCATAAAACTTTTATATATCATCGAAAACTTTCTTTTAAATTCCTGAAAATTGCCACCCTAAGAGGAGCGTGCACAGTAGACAGTCAAAGCCTAAAACATATGAGATCAGGTTTAGGGATTGGGATGGCTGAAACGCAGCTGTAATTCCCATAAAGGTCACAATAGCAAAGCCTCAGACTTAGTGGTATTATGCCACAAAGTGTTTAAGTGTGGAAATCTGATAAAAGCCCGAACAAAAGGGGATCCCGAAGTCTGTATAATGCAATCCAGGTGATATGAATTAGACTGAAGAATTGCCATCTTAGCTAACTTGTTTAATTATTTATTTATTTATTTTCAGAAATCATATTAAACATTATTTACCGTTTACTGCTTTACCTAACCATTATAGAACATCTGTGACCCAAGTAACTTAAACCCACTATGAAATTTCCATCCAAATATGGGACTATTGATGATAATTGATTGCTTGTAAAGCTCGAGTATTTCCTTATCCTATTATTGCTTATAATAGAGCATTTTATTACACTGAATATCCACAGCTTCTGTTTTCTGTCACGTTAAGGCAAATCTCTCTTTCTTCTTAATTTCGTGTCATTCTTAGCCTATTGTTTAGAACCACAAACAAGAAGCCTCAAACAAGGTCTTTTGGATGTTAGCATACCATTGGAGTGCCCCGCTTTTATGTGCCCGTTCCATTTGATATTTTCCAGGGAAACCATAAACAGCCTTGATCCTTACTTAAGTCAAGAGGTGCCACCGAAGCCCATGGATGTAAAAGGTCGGCGCTTGAGAAAGAGCAAGGAGCGGCATGAAGACATCTGTCCAGCAGGCTCTCATTTCGTAAGGCCGTCTATTGGTTACAGATGATGCCTTGTTTGATAAAAATGAACTCTTTCAAGATAGGACATAGCTTTTGCATTTGGGGTCTCTCTGGCACCAGGGGGGAATCAAATATTCCTGCTATTTCTAGTCAGCTGTTTACCCTTTCATCTGCAGTGATTGCTGAAAATAAGCACGGGGAAGGGTTGTGTATTTAAAAAGTTTAATAGAATGCCAGAGGATGCGAGAGGAGTGCGTGACTTTTTGGAAGTATCTTTTTGTTCTTATTTTGGAGTTTTCCATTCGTGCCATGTCTGAATCATCATGCACAGTGCTACCATGCTATGTAGCAACAGAGTAAGGGAGCAGAGTCAATTACTATACTAAACCTACTATTATTACCAACAGAAAGGCGACAGTCATCTTTCCTTTGCATCTCAGAGGAGACGAGAGGAGAATGAATCCTTGGAAGTTTATGTCTCAGTTTTGCCAAAGGACAGAGGAAAAGCCCTTATTACAGGTCATGACATTATAGAGCTACAATGCATTATTCATTCTGTCCTGTAGCCCTATTTGAAATCCACACCCTGCTGTAAAACATAGTCATTAGTCTTTTATATTTTATTTTGACAATATATGGTACACCAGAAAATATGACTGAACGGGCTAGTTTAAAGATTTAACCATCTAATTTTAATTTGGAAAATCAGCCGTCATGTTAAACCCCCTCCTACTACCATGAAAGCCTTGTCATGTCATGAAGTCTACTTGATTAATAATGACACACTCTTAGCACCAATAAGCCACCTCCACTTTTCTTCTGAATGGGAAAAAGGGGGCTCTTGTAATTGAAGAAGACAATAGTGAGTGCCAGTCAGTTGGTCTGGACTCTACTACCTGCTTTGATGTCATATTTTGGTCTATAGTGGGCCGGGGCAAAGAGACACCCATCGTCGCCAACTGTCTGACAGGCTGCCTTTCATCATAATGACATCACTTGTTACTTAATTATTTTCCATGGCTTCTTCCAAGCCTGGGAGTTTTCACCCAGGAATCTGAAATCATCATATCCACATTTACACCCATAGTTAAGAACGGTGCTGTGGTGTACCATTTATTTTCAAATCTGCATACACTAAATGTCACTTCAAAGGACGGAGAATATTCATGTTGCCTTTTATGCTGGATACCACTTAAATATGGTGGATTAGGGCCCATTTCTCAGTAATCATATATTTGCTGCCCCTCTCAAACATTGGCTTTAAAAAGTGTCTTTTTAAAACTGTGTTCATCGCTTATTATGTGATCAATAGACCTTTGTAAGTGTTATACTAAAGATAACTAATTCAAAATAAATTGTGAACATTACTTCATATTTTATATTGTATATGTGTGTGTGTATCTGTGTATCTATGTATATATGTTTTTTAGCAAGCAGGTATATTGAGTTTGATCCAAAAGTTTCAAATATATGCATGAGTAATGTTTTTTTTTTTCTAAACTAGCTTCATTCAATAAAAAAAAATAATAATAATAAAGTGAAGGGTGGAAAGCGTTGGTAATGCAACTAAAGCCCCTTTTTCATAGGTCCAGGACATGTCAGAGGTTTAATGAGTAACAATTATTAGATCTAAAACTGGCTATTGTCCAAGGTGTTTCTACTCCATTTAGGGCAAATTTAGCTTGGACTGACTAACAATGGCAGTAAAAAATGTAATCATCTTTTTTATCTTCCACTTCACAGGATAGCCTCCTGTCCTCACCTGTTGGTCAGATGCTGCCCACATCACACAGTCCAGTCAGGGTGCAAGGGGTGTTTGCGGGCTCCTGACCATCCCCTGACTGGAAACTGACGACGAGGACTTTCAAAGGATCGCTGCTTGCATTTATTTATATTCAGAGAAGATGTCCAGATTGACTGAATATCACTGGAGACGGAGGTAAGACAGACAGTATACTCTTTGAAGTACAGAGTCCCCCCCCAAAACGCACAAGAAAAGTGCCATAAATGCATATGGTGGGATTGAGGATTGACAAATGAAGACTCAGTTCAAATATCTTGAAATCGGATTGTCTTCCCACAGAGATCTTTGTTTTTGAGGTCACCTTGTGGTTGGCTTGTGGAAACATTTATTCAAAACAAGGTACTATATCCATTTGGGAATATGGCGAACCTCACCTTCTTTCCTTTCTCCTGTGGCCGGAAGATAGTGGTCATTTATGGGAAGACAGAAGTGTTAGTCAGGTTTTATTCACAAGTACAAAAGCTATCAGAAGAATACCACATCTCATGTTTGTTGATGACTAAGGAGCACATACTTCTGTGCCTTTGATCGCTTAATGTTCTTGGTATCTGCCTAACATGGTTTTGGTTAGTCAATGAACTGTTTTTGTGATGAGGCACACGCTGTAGTAAGTAATGTTGTAATTGCTAAGTAGTAATAGAGTGGAGAATAATTAAAAGTTTATAAAAGCAATAGAAGAAATTCTTTCAGCGTGAATGCCCTCACATCTGGATGACAGGTGCAGCTCCTAATTCTAGTGTGCAACAACTTTCTCTCTAATTAAACTTATTGAAGTGAGAGTAGAGTTAAAAGAGTTTGGTGTGGGTTTAAAAAAACATAAGGAAAAAGGCCTGTTTATCCTTGTAAAAAACATACTTACACCAGGCAGGTACAAGTAATAGTGAACAACTGTAATACAACTGTGAAGTGTAACCTGCTCCCTTTGAAAACCAGATGAACATCGGCTGGGTCTCACACAAGTCATTACACCTTCAAAGGTAATTAACACATGGCTTTTGTTTGGACCCTATGAGCCCCAGATTATGAAGGTACAGATGGTCAGGGGAATGGATGACAGATACGGAGAGCAAGGTGTGCTGGGATGTGCTTTCATGTCAGCAGGAAGTGCTTGACCTCTGACCCCTGCGTGACCTCAAATCGCGGCTGTCAACACCACTTCCTTGAGCAGCCTGTAAAGATTAACATGTGGTCAGAGACAGGAGGCCTCCAGGGCTCCGGGTGATGAGCAAAGTGTGTCAGCTGGCAGGTCCCAAAACAGTCACTAGGTTGGCATGGCACCCCTACAGTGTTGTTTTAGTCCTGCAGCATGTGCAGGCAAACAACCCCAGATTGTTTGTAATCCAGCAATGGCGATGCTCTTTTTTTGGCCAGTCCCAAGCTGTCATATTTTAAATAATGTGTCTAATATATAGATTTGCACCACAAAACAAGTGATAGATATCCGTTTCCTTAATTACACTAATATCAGATCATATTGTGTATAAATAAATATACATACAATGACTGTTTTGTTTGCCCCGTGAGTCAGTTAGTCTAGACTATGAAGCTGGTATCTTGGTTCTGGCCTGTTTAAATGCCTATTAAAGAATCTAATTTCTAAAAAAAAACTCACGCAAGTATCTTAAGTAAGTTATCTTGTCATAGTGGTTTACAATGGCCAATCACTGATGCTAACATAATAAATATTTTAAAACCAACTGAATAAGCCAAAAAAAGGAGGAAAAAAGGAGAAAATAAAAGGAAAATATCAGAATTACAATATATCTTTAGAATCTGTTATTTCTGAAGTTATTTACTATTTTGATGCCACAAACATCAACCAAAAAACTTCAGTTCTCTCTACAGTTAAATACGAGCGATCTGGAGCAGACACTTGGACGTATGGGTCAGGAGTCTGTCTCAGGAGAGTGTTTGATGATGGCGTTTTATTGTTCCAGAAGGTCAAGATCTTCAAAGCTCGCTCTCTGTTCTCCATGGGACGTCCGGGCAGCAGCTGTCCGAGTACACTCCGCTTTGTGTTTTTATATGAGAAGAGGGCTTGGTGAGGCGCACTCCCACAAGAAATGTTTTTACTGGGGGGTAGGCACTCAGCGGACACCGTAATATTGTTGTTTTGCCCTTTTGTGCAGATGAGTGCTGCTGAGTGTGTGAATGGGACACCACAGCCTTGTTGAATGTTGGAGTAGAGATGTCACTATACTAAGACTTGATTTTTATGCTACAAAAAAATTTAAATGAATGTATACGTTGACATACCAGTCCTATACAGTGAACCCCCCCTTTTTTAATCACAATTATACTCATAATTTTTATGTAATTTTCAATAACTGTTTTTTTTTCCATGTTGTCTTACTGCTTCTAAAAAAAAGACCATTGTTTGTGTACCTGCTTTAATGAGTATGTAATTTTGACTCTAGTTTTAATATTGCTCAGTATGTGGGTTTTGGATTTAATCTATTATTATTATTATTATTATTATTATTATTATTATTAATGTATTTATTTCTTATTACAAATTGATACTTTTTTTTTTACAAAATGAAAATCTCATAAAATGAGACTAAAATCAATATCCAAATCATTATATACTAAGTTAATCATGGAGTCATAGTTTAGAGTACACCATATTCTCAAATAAAAAATGATGAATTTGCCTGGTATGCTTCTATTTCATTTGCTTTGGCAAGAAGGGAGATAAAGTATATTGCTTTGACTTTTTGACAGTACATCAAGTTCACTTTGGGATAATCTAGCAACTTTTCTTCACAATAACTTTCTTGTCAACGCAACTTGGAAGTTTAAAAATCAGAGAACTTCAAAGGGCATGTGCAAATATGGATGAATTAGCCAAGACGGCTGCCATCCCTCATTCTGTTTACTCTGTAAAAGGACACAGTGCCACATCGCTTCATTTTGAGAATAAAACTTCAAACTATAAAGGTGACGCACAAAGTAAAATGTGAACACTTCAGGATTGCAGTTTGCGTCCACCTCACATTCAAAAGGAAGATTTGTTATTTGTTGCAATACACAACATAATGGCTCTACAGGGACACACACGCAGTTGGGTAGACCTTGATACTCCTGCTGTGGAAAAGTTCACACAGTGTTTCTTTGACCTCCTGGACCCTTCGGACTGACCACCCTGAAATGCTGACTTTTCCCGGGCTCACTGTGATGCTGCTCCACCCGCGGCCTTCACTCATGACAGGATGTCTTTCTCCTTTGCCCCCACCTGTTTTCACACCAGTCTGCTCACTCGGATTTTCTACAAGTGGTCATGCATTTCATCTTCCTGGTCTCTGTGATTCTTTTTCCTTTGTACTTTCTGATGTTGAAGTTGAAGAGTCGTCAAGGGACAGCAGTACCTCAGTGGTACAGTTTGCCCTGTACCCCAAAGCCTGCTGTAACCCTAAAATAGTTAGATGGCACAACCAGGGGAACAAAACAATGTTATTTGAACATTTCTTTCCTTTAGCCCTCATCCTCTTAAAAGGAACATCAATGATCTCACATTGATTAAGAAGAATAGCGAAAGTAGGTTTGCCTTATTCTTTGTCTTGTTCATTAGTTTTTTCGGGTTTCATTGTCTAAAAAGATCACTTTCCTGCCATAATGCTTCTTTCTTGTTCTAAAACAACTAAAGATGTCAGACATCAAAGCTGCTCTTTGGTTAATAAAGGAAGACCTCAAATATCTTCCATTTGGTTTGACATGGTCTTGGGTTTCAAACCAAAAAAAAAAACACAGGCAGACTAAAATGATGCCGTTTTGTTTGTTGTCGCTGCCCCTTTGAGATAAAGGGGTTAGACAGTGCAACTTGAGTCTTATCTTTGATCATTTTAGTTCTAATTATTCAAAGATAGTGGATATAGATAGTGTTTGTATCCCTCTCTGAAACAATCCTTTGCCCTCACTGTCCCCTCTTCTCCAGCCTGATTATGACATCCAGAGTCCTTTGGCTGAAATAACAGTTTGTCAAAAGCACCCACTCCCTTTGAAGTCCATGTCCATCAGTTGTGTTTCGATCTTGAGCTGAGCGCTGGCCCTTGACCCCTGGTGATTACTTCCGTGGTGCATCCAAGCGGCGATAACTGTAAAAGTGAGCCTTTGATATTCACTTAAGAGAGGGGACTGAATCCTTTAAGGAAGTACAACAGCTTGTCTACTCCACATACATACACATACCTACATTCCTATACACACATACATGCACACACATTCATACACAAGGGACCAGATGGCAGCGGCTTGGACTCCCTGATCAAAGGGAAGAGATTTGAACCCAGATCTGCGTTTTTTTTACGCTGGATTTGACACCTTAAACCTATGACTGCTGCTACTGGTAATAAGTTATGGGAGAAATACTGCAATCAAAAGAAAACCAGCGTGTTGGTGTTATTAAAACATTTCCTCCCTCTCTGGGAATATCACTGAACAGTTTAAGCACACACCACTACAGCTACACACACTTGTAGTTGCTACTAGGGATGCACTGATGGTACTGGTATTGGATATTGGTGCCGATATTGATCTGATATCAGCTTCCAAGATATGGATTTAGCCAATATCTCATTTTGGTATATAAATTGGTAATTAGATGTTTTACTGGACCCTATCTTATGCTGCTTATGTTTAAAGGAAATAAATTATATTTTCATTCTCTGCCGTAGTATTGGTATCGACAGATACTTAAAGCCAAAGTATCAACATCGGTATCGGAACAGAAAAACCTGGATTGGGGCATCCATAACTGGTACACCACTTAATCTGAACAACCCTACTAAAATATTTTGGAAATAATTAGTTTGAATTTAAAGCCTCATTAGCCAGGACAAATAAGAATTTTTTTTTTCTTCTTTTCCTCCCCATAAAGTTTATTATGAAAGCAGTTTGTAACAACATCCAACTGTTGCGAGTGATGTGCCAAAAGATTTGTGCTAGGAACTTGTTAGACAGACTGAAATACCTACTTCCTCCTTTCATAGTTTAATCTGGTACTTAGACTTAGGTAACAGCAGCTTTAATGTTCATATATTCTCACATGCTCTATATGAGAATGAGTTCATTTAATCCTTTTATTGGTCAGTGTGTTGACATCTTCACCAGAGCCACACACAGAAGTGAGCGACAAATGAAGATGAGCAGATGAGTTTGTGAAATCCACTGACTCTCTTTCTATCCGCTGCTTAAATTATGGCCCTTCTTATTTCACTCTATACTTGCAGTAGGCTGTGGTATTCTCTCCAAAGAAAAGAACATGTCTAAAGAGTGGTGTGCTGGACTGGATGTCAATTTCCAGCTCAGAATAGTAAACACAAAGCCTTGTAATTAGCGCTGTTCTTTTGTCATCATTACCTCTAATTTCTTTTTCAGCACAACGTGAAAAGCCTGAATCAAAGGAAGCCGTGGAATGTGTTGGGGTAAAAATGAACATGAAATGAATGACGAGTGCTTAGAGGACTCTGATGGCTCTGACTGTGTGTGTCATTCCTCTTTTTAGACACAAATAACACAGCAAGTTTGTCAAGCTAAAGAGAGTACCATAGTGTCACATGTGAGAAGATCAAATGTCCTTGACTAAATGATCTCTGAGCCCTCTTTCTCACACAAACTTATTTTTCCACAACTTTAACATTTGCCTTTGCAGTCTACATTGTAATTCTGACCTAAGAATGTTTCTATTGTGTTCTATTGGGCCATTAGCCATTCTATGTTGTTATATCTACATCTCCGAACTGTATCTAAAATGTATGCCTTTTTTTAGGATACCTTACCTATCAGTTTATTTATTTATGTTGGCTATGCTCCTTTTCTCTTTTCTTTCATTATTTATTCATATTTAATTTTAGCCTGTCATTTGTGACACTATATACAGTATATATGATAAAATACTCTTGAAGCACATAAACTCATGGGTTAATGAACCTTCCATAAAGTAATCTGACAAAATGTTGTTTCAGATTATCACCTCGGGAGGGAGCTACTACCGCCAATGATTATCAACTGTCCTCATTCTTTGTAAGTCCTATCGATGTGTGAAAAAGATCATGTGACATTAAAACATTCTAAAGACTCTTAGATACTTAATATTGAGATTTTGGGTAGGTCAGAATTGTTGCATTTTAGTCAGAATTCAGTCAAAATCCACATGTTTCTACCTGCTTTATGGTCAATATCTTCATAATTACTAGTGCTAAGCCAGTTTAGTGTCTTCTCTGTCAGCAAAATGAACTAAGCCATACGATTACAGGAAGATGGCAAATTTGTACTCCAAATCCTCAGTAAATAACAGCACTTAACCGCCCTTAGAGCGTTAAACAGGCCCTGCCCTCCATCTGAAAGTATGACATGAACTCCGAGAACATCATGAATACAATCTTCTTGATTTGTGCCGTCTGCCCCTCTACTTTTCAGTTTAAGAATAATAATTACATTGACGTGTTCTTTGATCCAGTGGAAATCCTAAGAGAATAATGTCATGTAATGGATGAGTATCATTGAAATGACTCCCTGTCTTGTGCCGTTGAACCATAAATAATTTGAGAGCTACCATGGTAACACCTCTCATGTAAACAGTCTCAGCACCAGCGGCCTGCCACTGATCGCTACTTTGTTTAAGGTTAGTGTCGGGGCAGAGGGGACTACTTGAGGAGACGTAACTCTGGAAATTCCTTTCATGTTACGGAAAAGCGATGGACCTCTGTAGTAGTTTATTGCTGGTGTGATTTTTAAAAGCGTCGGTCCAACTCTTTGAAGTGAGAAGTGGTCTGTTTTTCCTCTGCACTGGTGTCACCACTCCTCTTGTTCATTTCTACGATTCAATCTTTGTACTTAATGTTGAAATATGATGAACTGATCCAGCGTGAAAGTCATGGAGATGGGTGTAGAGCAGGTGCTGACACATAGAGACAAAGACACCATTATTGTGACTGATGGAAGTTTTTTAACCTCAAACAACCTCAAACTACACAGTAAGCTCTGGCTAAAATAAGTTATATTTTTATATTGTAGTGCAGGTCTTTAAGCTAGCCATTTACGGTACTTGGACTAAATTAAACATGTTTGAATCTTGTATGTATCATATTGTTCTACTGACAGATTATTTGCCTTCAATATGTGTGCTACTGCTTAAGTGGGGATAGACAGTGGTGGAAGAAGTAATCAATTTTGTTATTTGAGTAAAAGTACAGATACCAGAGCTAAAAAAAATACTCAAATAAAAGTAAAAGTATCACATGAAAAAATCTACTGAAGTAAGAGTATTTAAGTACCCCTTCATTTTTTTTTTTATGATTTTGAGGCTTTATAAGGCTTCAAATATGAATAAAATGTCAAATAAAAATGTATGCTGAATTTTGTTCAGCAGAAACAATTGATTTTTTTCTAGCTTTTCATTTATTTTGTTTATTTGTTTGTTTGTTTTTTGCTCAAACTATGAACATGTCAAAAATCAATCACTCAGCCATTTCAGAAGTTTCAAATTATAATTAAAAAATACTTTTACTTTTCAGTCCAGTTCAAAAATGTAGTGGAGTAGAAAGTACAGATATGTCCTGCTCTAATATGTAGTGAAGTAAAAGTAAAAAGTATCCACTTTAAAATGACCTTCAAATACCTATATTTGTACTTAAGTACAGTACTTACTACTTTTTACTTACTACTTTTACTGCTACATTTTCACTGGTGATAGAAATTTTGACATCAAGAATAGTTCATCAATTACACTAAAAATTGAATAATAACTTTTTACTTTTACTCAAATAAATAAAAACTTAACTGAGATCAAAATATATTAAAATAAATGTCCTTATTTTTTTTATAAATATGTTGAGTACTCCTCCCACTTCAGCTGTCTTTTTTAATTCCACTTGACTTTAAATTGGAAAAAGTCACACAAGTGCTATTCCCAAGCATCTACATAGGGCACCTTCTACTTTTATTGCTGTTGTGTAGTTTTAGGATCAGGACTAAAAGGATTTCAAAGAGACATGCCATTGTTGAATCCATTCCAATAAATCTTTAGAAAATATAAATAGTTGTGGGCAGACAGCCTGGTATTGTCTTATGTGGCTGGAGCATCCAGCCGTGTTCATTGTAGTAAATATGTCCAAAACATGACAGTCTTTGTTGATTTTAATGTAGTGGTAAATTTGTGTTTACACAGAGGATCACCCTTGAATCAAGAGTTCACTGTGTCAAGTGGCCCTATAAACCTCTGTCTCTTATAAAAGTGGCTTCTTTGGGAATGTCATGTCTCATATTGGTTTGTTTTTGTCCTAGATATATTTTCTTACTCTACCATCATGATTTTGTGTAAGTTCAAGTCTACTTTTAAACCTATTCTTATTGCTCCACTCTCTAGAAGGCCAAGTGCAAATTGTATCCTATAGCGTCCAAGTCAGCAGTGGCCGGAGGAGGCTGACATTTTTATGTATTTGTATAGGGAGCTGTGGCCATGCTGATCATCAAAAAACAACATCAATAGCTGAGTTACAGAAAGAGACTGAAAACATGATACAGTCCACAGTGTTTGAAATGTTAACTAAAGAAAACAAGCTTCCTAATGGTTTTGTATTTATGTATTTTCTTTGCAGGCTTTGAAGTCCAAACCTTCGTTGCATGCCAGCCCCGGGTGAACCCAGAAAATAATCGTAAGTAACTGTGAATGTAAAGAAACGCCACAACCAATTCCAAGAACTAAAGAGGCGAAGTGGATACAAATATTTTCTTTCACATATGTTTATCTATTGCACTTTAAATATGATAAATTGTGCAAAGCTATTTCAATTGAAATTTTTGTGGAGTGGAAATCCTTTTACTCCAAGTACTACCAAAAACAACATTTGGCTTTCTGAGTACCACTAGATTTAAACCAGGTCTAAAACAAGACTGTTACTTCCTGGTTTAAACTAGGGCCAAGCTCAAACAACATAACTGCTATACTAGCTCTAAACCTGTACTAACCCAAAAGAAGACAAAAATGGGGATTAAACTGACTCTAAATGTAGCAAATATTTGAACTGCAGGGGGACCCACGTACCATCTGAAGGAGTTTATGCACAGCCAATGGCACTTGTACCCCAGTTTGAGAAACACAGCTCTAGATCTTGTAATGCTGGGTTCAATTGCGCACATGAATAAATAGCTTGGTGTATTGTACATAGGATCATAGTGGAATAATATGTAATTTACTTGGGTAAGACAGAACTGTGTATATAGATTATTTCTATTCAAATATACAGACACTGTACTCATTGCATGTCTCCCACGCATTAGATAGTGATTGCAGTACGGCCACCCAAGGATTAAGTTCACATCACAAAATGGGAAAAGTTTATAAACAAAACAAAATACAAAAACAATATAAAATAATAGCAAAGATTTTAAAAAGTTGTAGGTGGTAACAAAATATTTATATGTACTGCTACAATAAAATAAAAGTATTTAAATGTATAAAGATTATATACAGCTGGTATAAGGATGAAAATGGTGACTTGAGATTAGGTTATTTATTACATGTTACATCTCATTAGTAAAAATGTGCCACTTTATCATGGACATCACATACCCAGCTCCAACATCAGTCGGTCTGAGTAACTTTGAAGCAAACAAAACCCTTGTGATGTGCATGTCCAGAGCCCAGTGGAGCCCCATCAAAGAGACTGCGACACGCTCATTTAGTGATGAGGACTCAGAGCTCTCTTTTGTGCGTGTTGTTTGCTTGCTTTGCCTGTGATGGATGGGATGGTGGTGTGGGCTGGGTTGGGGGGGGGTTGGTTGTGGCGCGGAGCTGTCTGTTCATGTGGGACATCTGTGGCTTGCGTGTTCAGTGGAACGGTGTTCTGTTAGAGGAGCTAAACAGGCGCAGTCACGAGCAGCAGCAGACGCCATGGACACGGGGGGGCTTTGTCTCTAAGGCAAACTACACACGCAACTTTATAGCATAAGTATGTTGACATATGACTTCTTACAGGTTGTAAGTCTTCAGAAAGCATGGATTATAATAGAAATAAAATATTAAAAATGAAAAGATACTAGATGCCCATCTTGCCCCAACCAGCAACATATGCTGTCAGACATTTGTTGACATGTGAGACAGCATTTGTGATGGAATTTCAATAGTGCACTGTGTATCTGTTCTAGTAGACTGTATGTCACCTGCTTGTCTCCATGGAGATGTTACAGCTTTGCCTGGAATATTCCACTGTGCATCATTTAACCATCTCGTAAATATTGGGGTTTATATTGCTGAGAAGTATCTTGAAAAACATGCATTCATACGTGAGCAAGGTCACTTCTCCAGATCTGACTTGTACCTTGGCCTTGTGGCATCACCTACTTGTCTCCATGGAGAAAGATAAGTTTAATGTCATTTTGTGGAATATTTCAGCAATAACATTAAGCAGGTTAAGCTAACTTTAAAGACACACCTTGCATGCATGATGTCCAGCTACATGTGTTTCTAAATAGTATACTTCATCTTGGTTTGTTGGTGTATATGGTGAGGGTTAGGCATTTGGCAAACACAGACATGCATACGTTGGTGTTGTAAATGTTCTATCAAACAAATGCAAGTTGTAAAATAAATGACATCGAGCTTACTTTATTAATGATGAAGAAATAACAAGCCCACAACAGCACCATCTAATTTAATGAGGGGACTTTCAGGTCTTTTATGGGATTTGAATCTTTTGGATCCGTTCATTTCAAAGAGCCATTCAAAAGACTGGCTCTTTTACTAGTTATTTATATAACAGAAGCCAATGTGAGAACTCATTTTATCTTCAAACTAATCATAGAAAGAACGACCAAGGCTCAGATGAGTTTAAAATGGTTCAAACTGAGAGTGGGAGTGAATTTACCCTTTGGAATTATGCATAATCTAAACAAACTGTTGCACTACAATAATAATAATTAAAAAATGTTACTATTATTATGATGCCAAATATGTTTTTTTGTGAACAAAGCTCTCACTCGTGTCTCCTGCTCTGCTTTTGTGCAGATTTTTGTATTGGTTCAGTGTTGATGGGTATGAAAATGCATATATATTGGAAAGAAAAAGATTTGGTTCTTTAAAAAAATGAGATCCCATTCCAGTTGTTCTCATTACGGAACCTTTCAAAAGAGCCGACTAGTTCAGGAACGTCACATCACTTCTCTAATTTTCAATGACTCGCTGCTAAAAGTCGGCAGCCACCAAACCCCAGTTTTCTCCTGCGGTGGAGCTGTCTGACACTTTAATGGCTGCTCTTTTATGGCTATTTTAATTTATTTGTGGATGCGGCGTGCTTCTTTTATCTTCCTCTAAAACATGGATCAAACTGTGAGGTGTAAAATGTTCCTGGAGACTGAGAACAGAACACCTAACTCCCTCTCTTTTGAAAGCATGACACAGTGACAGTGACTGGCCAGTGTTGCATATGAACAAGTGTCATTTTTTAGCTGCGCCGATGCAGAGGAAAGTCTTGACAGATCAAACAGTCTTAGGCTTTGATGTTTGGAATTTTTTTTTTCCAGATATTTTATAGTTCTTCCACCAAATGTTTTATCTTTTCCTACCATCTTTAAAGTACTTTTCATATCCACATTTTATATTTTATTGGTACGTATCAAAACTTTTCCTTTGGGAAAGAAGATGTCCGATAAGGGTGTGCTATTAACAACTCAAAAATGTTCAGAGCTTTTTTTTAAGGAGCTGTATGCAGGCTATACTCCTACTGTTTTTTAAAAGGTACTGCTGGGTTAATAGTGCCTTTACCTGCATTTAGAGGACACATACAGTACAAGTTTTTCTCATTCTCAGAACATGGATGGGCCATGCCTCATGTGAAAGCTCAGAACCTCCAGAGTGCACTCATTGAGCTGCAGAGGCTGCATTAGCACTGATAATGATTGGCTGCAGGTGCTGGTGTTTAGGTAGCGAGACCAGAGAGTCTTTTTAGGTTTAAACCAACTAGATTTCAGCATTGAAACTGGTAACCCAAATGAGAGACTCGTGTGAGACTTGTTCATCTTTCTGATTGGATCTTGAGAACCAAAACACCAAGTTATAGCTTAGTCCAAAGTTTTTGTTAATAAGAATAAATCATCATCACAGTTGTTACCAGTAAGAACAATATTTTATTTTAGTAGGTCTACCTCACATCTGGGGACAGATCAGTCATGCATTTTACAGTAAAATCACATAATGTTCCTTTAAGTAGGGTAGAATCAAAGACCTTTTCATCAACAAGTACTCTTTCCAAATTAAGTATTTTAAAAATCTGGTTTCTTAGAAATTGTGTTTGTTTCTCAGAAATTAAAGCCACAAACATGAATGAGTAAGAAAATAGAATAGGAGTTTGGGCCTATTCCCTTAGTGACCAGTCTGTAAGCCTTTTATGATATGGCATACAAATCCTGGGAATAGAAACAAGCTTTGAATGCTACTTTTTTACTACAGAACACTAACTTTAATTAAATTGAGCTGAACATCACCTTGTCCATATGTAAAAAGAAATATAGCATCTTTGCACAAGTTTATTTTTATAAAGTTTGTGAGATAGCTTTTTGCCTAGGTCTCATTAGTTGTCCTATTCTGTGATGGTGTCATTCGCTCTCTCAGGTATGTATTGCATTATCTGTATTTAATATATTTTTTTCTGTATTTGCCATAAGTGACCTACAGAAAGTTGAGATGGTATCTAACGTCTATCATTCGTGCACACAATACAATGAGCTTAATGGCAAATGATATTGTTTAAAATCTGAAAAAAGGAGCAAATAAGGGACAAACTAAACTTAGGTTATGGCACGGTAAAGTCTTGGCAAACCTGACAAGACTTAAAGAATTGGGACATCTTTGGAAGGAACAGTTGGTATAGAGCAACCATAACTTACATACAATACATTAGAGGACAATGAAGAACAAAAAGGTACAGATATGAAAAAAATAACTGTATTGCTTGAATATCAAGTTGAAATTTTCTCACATAGGCTACAAAGAGTAGACTGCATGGTTAGGCTGGGGCCACCACTAGGCTCAAAAACATGTTTGTCCCCCTCTAAGTGTCCGAAGGCCCTTGATGTCTGACAAAGACGAAGACAGTGGAAACCACAGAAGTCAATGGCATGCAAAACATTGAACAAAAGAAGAATAGGGTGCAGGAGACATTTTCTTCAAAGGTCTTACTGTAAGTGTAATTTCCAAAAGGGCTGGGTTCCCCCGTTCTGTAATTAGCTTCTTCTCATTGGGTTTGTCCGGAATTAAAAGGACCATTGCCACTTTTCAACATGCATGTTTTATATGTCTATGTTTGTCTGTGGCCAGGATGAAAGGAGATGCTTTTGTCTGTCTCCTGAAAAGTCTGGACAGACTGGTCCTAAGCAGAAAACATCAGAGGTGGGCTCATTTTATGGTACACTTGACACTATGCATATGTGCTCCACATAAACATCTTCACTTGTCCTTAGATGATACCAGGCATGTGTTTACTACAGCCCTCTTTACCCAATGTGACCTCCGCCAACATAGTATCGGAAATGTACATTCCAGATGTTCATTAATGTTTAACATGACAGGCTTTTCCAAATATTAAGTGCTTTGTTGGACAATGGGCAGTATACAAATACGCTCAATATGGACACAGTTTGCATCCTTTTTAAAAGAGTAACACTGCAATGAAATATATGGAACTGGAACTTAAATATTAATTCATGAAACAGTCAAAGTAAAACCAGCTTGATAAATTATGACTGGATAAAAGATGGTAATTATGATGAGAAATAAATTATGTGTACGTCTTGAGCATTCATTGAATATTTATAAAACAATTGTTAATTTAAGAAAATCTCTCAACAGTTCGCTTATAGTTTGCTTAATAGTTGTTAGCAAACTATAAAACATTATCTCTGATACCACATACTCACAGATACCAAGTAGCGCTCCTGGGTAAATTACTGGAATTTCCCCACTGTGGGACTAATAAAGGCATATCTTACCTTACCTTATCTTAAATGCCCAAACTGTGGCCCGGGGGCTAGATGCAGCCCTCAGACCAATTTTTCTTGGCCCTCAAGCTTCCAGGTGAATTGGTCCATATTACCTTAAATAGTAATTTTTACTGTACATTTCTTAAAATCTACTTTAACAAGCCTATATCAAATATTTAATGTTTTCCACTGAGGATGTAAGCATGAAAAAAGGTCTAGTGGTTCAGTTTTACTGAATACTGGTAATAATAATGCAGATTTGAAGTATTCACTGTATCGGTGACCAGTCTATGGCCCTCAGTCGGCCCTCAGCTTTGTCTGTGTTTTTATATGTGGCCCTTAATGAGAAAAGTTTGGACATCCCTGCTCTAAGTTCACTGGTGACCCCTGCTCCCAAAATGGAAATGACACAATAATACTCAGTGCAAAAAATATCAAATGTTTACTCCCACTTACTACTTTTTATGTAACATATGAGCACTGACTCTTAGAAACGTTCCGTTTGGTAAACTTTTCTCTATTAAAGGCATATTCTCTAAACTGTTCCCTGGGTAATTAATAGCAAAAAGATATAAATTATAGCAAATTACAAACAAGACTCTTTGATCATATCCAATGTATGACAAGTGAACCTTTTAATTAACTTGGATTAAAAAGTCGTGTGGCTGCTAACACCCATCATGCCACCACATGCCACCCATACCAAGTAGTAGGCCTATATTGTTTTGATATTTGCAATATGATTTTTCTGTAAGATGAACATGATTTTCTGCTCCCCCTCCGCTAATCATTAAGGCAGTCTTCCATGTCTATAGAGTTGTTTCTGTCAGTCATAGTTCAAAACCACAAGCCTAAACCAGAGACTGTGGTATTGTTGAAGCTTTCATGTGGTCTGGGTTCTCATGTGCACCCTGTAAGCCCCACTAGTTCATATCTCATCAGTGCTTACATGCTTTTATGGTCAGCCAGCAGTTAACAGCCATATACTGAATAGTGTCTCTATGCCAAATCTCTTTTCTATTGGCCTTTTCCTCTGTCAATCAGTAGTGCTGCAATCTAATCTATGAGTACATTTCTAACCAGATGCGCTCCCTGATACAAATTTCAATTCACAATGACAAAAACATGTAAATTGCCTTCAAAACATGAACAACATGGTGTTTGGCAAGTTGTGTTCATAGAGAAATAAACTGAAATTGTGCCTACATTCAGTGATACCTTTTGTTTGTTTTGTTTTTTTTGTTTTTTATGTGCTCATCTATTAAAAGCAAAAATAATTCAAGTTGATTTATAGTTATGATAAAAGATATTTGGAAGGAAGTCAGCAAGTTCCCTTGATGTAGCTGATTCAGCTGGCATACCTTTCACCAGGAATATGCACAGATAAATTACCATAGAATCCTAATGTCCTATGATGAATGCACCATCAGGGTTGGTGAGAGAACAGCTCTAATCTGTGTTTTTCCATAATCTCAGGTTAGAAATCCCACTAAGTGAGTTTAGAGTCTCCTGACGGCATGCACAATAGCCCCTTGAGACTGACAGTAATTAATTCACCTTGACAGCCTTTAAAGTGGTAGTGGAGGAAATGGTATGTAATCAACGTGCCTCTCAAGGCAGCATATGCTCTGTGCTGCCTTCACTGACTGATGGAGATGTGAGGAGTTGTGGAGTGGCCTAACCTCAGGCCCTTACAGCTGGACTCCCAGAGCCTGGAAAAGGCTCTGTTTATTTGTGCAACAGTGTAATCAGGGCCTGCAATTTCCAGACCAAGCACTTGCACCTTTTCTCCATCTTTCTCTGTTCACCAGCCTGTCCTAGTCTCAAAGTCTTGCTTTGAACCTCATCATTATCCTAATCCTGACCCTTACTTACGTTAATTTGTTTTATGTAGTTCTGGAAAGTGGTAAAATGAAACATAAAGTTTGTTGCTTAAAGATGACAAAGCACTGAGTATTAAAGACAGCTGAAAACCAGTTCTGAGTCATTTTATAAAAGCTTTTGGATGGGCCTGAATCTCCACTTAGAGCACACTTTCTCTTTTCTCCATCAAAGGAAGTGTGTGGAATGTGGTAACATGCTAATAATTTAGTCTGTAACACTGTGGTTGAAATTATGAGATACTTTCATTTAAAAGCCTAGGATAAGTAAACAAGCTTACGCATGTGGCCACAATATTGCTGCACTTGTGTCCAGATAGACTCTGTGGGAAATGTGTGTTTCAGCTGGTATTTTATATACCTCATAATGTAGGAACAAAGCTCAATGTCACGCGATTGCTTGAATTAAACAACTTAAATATTGCCTTAAATGCTTTGCATTGGGAATAAATAAAAAAGAACTTGTTTGGAAAATGCGATATGGGGAAAACAAACTGGATCCACTTGTCTAAACTACGTTGCACATAAGGCAGGGTATACTGGCGGCTCCAAGCTCTGTGTTGTCATTTGCTAACCCATCTACAGTATGTTTTTCACTTAGTACTAACATAGACACAGTATTTTGTATAAATTAATTTAATCAAATACAGGACCATTCACCGCAAATGTCATCACTAAGTTGACAAAAATACTCTTCTCCCTCACCTTCTCAGATTCACTTTAAGAATGCTCCATGCCTTTATTTGTCTGTTTGTTGCTGCAGACAGAGAGGCGGCCCCTTTGCACAACAGCATCCCCGAGTCTAAGCTTTTCGGCTCAGAAGAAGAGGCATCTTGGTGGTTTTCTTTGGCCACAATGTTTGATGTGGGCAGCCCTTAATCACACAACATACTCTCTCAACATGAACGGCATCCATCTCTTTCTGCAAACTTTTCTTCTTTCCCCTGGCCTGCACTCACTCTTGCTTTTGTCGAGTTATTGTGCAAGAGCATGTTGTGAGACGAGGGACAAGACTTGGGCCTTGATCTCTATGAAGTGATTTTGATCTGGCCAATCCGGCAATTAGGCTACTGAGGGAAGACTCTGAACCTCTAATCCTGAATGGGAGACATGTGTGTCTTTGTAGTCATAATGTCTTGCTTCCTCCTCTGTCCTCACAGCACTATCTGATGGGACACAGCAAGTATTAAAACCAATGCCTTAGATGGAAGCCTAGTATTAAGATAGAGATGTTGTGCCCTTTGAGGCTGACAACTTTTAATTATAAGCTGCAGTCTGATGTAGTTGTGTTTTGCTCTGCTGTGATGAATGCAGGCTTTGGTCGACCTGGTGCCAGCCCTTTGGAGTCACTGTGTCACTCACGGGTACTTTGTGGGCATGGGACATGCCGCACTGCTGAGAACGCACTACAGGAGTCCCATATGAGAGCAGAGATGAAAGGATTTTATCTCCCCCACTCTACTGCACTCTTTTGGAGCTTTTGAGTGACTGGCAGGGCAGTAGGTGGAGGACAGAACGGAGAATAAACCAGGATGGTTGTTAACATATCAGGCCCTTCTTCGAGCATCGGGAGGGGGGCATTCACTGAGATCAAAGCAAAGCATTCAGTCCGAAAGCATGACATTGTCTTGCACAACAATCAATCTAGTCTTCAATTCAGCTTGTCAGCCACTGAGGAAGTGGTCATGAACAGTAATGCAGCTCTTTGACTGTGCTCTTAATGGGATTTGGGAACACAGGAACAAAGAAGTTGCCGTAATGGTTTTGTACAAGGAGGTCTAATTTGGCTTCTTCACTTGTTAATTCATGTCGGAGGATTGAAATGACCAGCGCCTTTGCAGTATTGTGATTATACAATCAGCTCAGTAACACCAAAGATCGTTTGTTATTTTTAATACACTTCACAATTTACTCTTTATACTTCTCTTTCCTCATGAATTGCCATGCTTTATATGGGCTTAAAATGTATTGCTGTTTTACAAGTGATATCTGTGAAAGACACTGGGACACGTTTTCACAGTGATAAAGTGTAATTATATTAAAGCAAACAAAACGGTGCATTTATATCTGTGTTTAACCACTCCCCATTTTCACCAGAGGCCTTTGATGTTGTTGCCTAGGTGCTGCTGGGCAACGTGGCCTCCATCAGCTGGACTTAAGGTTTAAGGGGTGTTGTGGGGGTTAAGGGAGAAAAGAGGATGAAAAAAGGAATAAGGGTAATAGGAATAGGCCTGAAGTGAAGCATTGCAAGAGGACTGTGGACCATCTTAATTAGGAATGCATAGTTGTCTTTGCTGACTGATGAATGATATTTGGATGTGATTAGCATTGAGCTAGCTATTTGAATAGTGATTTGTTTTAGGTTATCACAGCGACAATTGTATTAATCACATTCTTTAACACTTAGCAGGTTAATATTGCTATAGCCAGTGTTTTTTCTTGTTTCTTGTTCCTGAAGATCAATCTAAAAATCACAATGGATCGCCAATTTGGGCAAAAAGTAATATCATGAAAAGCGTATTTCTGGGGATTATCCCAAAAATGATTTACAGATAATATTTCTGAAATCAGAAACAGGCCTTTAAATGTGTTGGTTGAGGTTGAGGAGTCACACAAATGAGAATTGACTGTAAAATTAACCACAAATGTGCATAAATAGTTTGATCCTAACAAGTAGTTATGCTTTGCTGCAGCTGTGCTCTTGTCTACACTGGTCAGTCATGCACAGCCAGTGTTACTGATGCCACTGTAAAGAGCCACAGTGGGAGAGGGCAATCACCGCAGGGCCACTCTGCTCCACGGGATATGGATTCAGCGAACATCTATGGGGTGCCTACACAGTGGAGCTAAAGTTGGTTTAGTTACAGACTTGTTTTTATTCTTCTGACAGCACTAGTAAACTATCAAAAGCAGCAACTAAATACATGTGATAGGTCTGGGTTATTACCAAATCAAATTTAGTAGATTTGATGCAGACAATCAGAATTACACAATATTAAGCAGACATATACATAAAATGGCTTGATGGTTAAAACATTCAGTTGGTATCATGTTAAGTGGTTTTCAGAGTACGAGCCATTTTTCCCAGCTGATAACACTGTACCTTGCCATGAAATATCCAAAATGTAAACATAAATGTTGAACCTGATCATTTATAATATTGACTAGACCCAAGAACTTACTGTATTACCACAAAAAATCTTTAACAATATTAATTTTAGCTGCCCTCACCTATAATTAATGTTATTGGCCTATATAATGTTGTGATGTAATCTGAAACCCAGCAACAGTAATAAAAAGTTTCAGCTATATGCCAAATTCTTGAACTAAACTCGAGCAAAGGCTACACCTGCTTTACATCCCTTCAACATCATTCTCCTTGTTTATAAAGAGAAAAACTCACGTCACAGTGATCAAAGTTGCCAGGTTTGTTTTCCAGAATAATTAGCACATGAAAGCCTGTGTCACTTGTTTAACTGACTCCATATATACAGTCATCAGAGTGTTTAGATCCTATACCCAGCAGGCCCTATCCTCTATGAATTACCCATGGACATACATCTTCACTTTTTATTTATTTGCTTGTGTTGAGTCACGAAACAAGCGGAGGCTAAAGAGAGCATGGGCCGCACATGCTGGAGGAGCTCTGGTTGGCAAATGGATCCAATTGAGAACAGTCATAACACAGTTGAATGAAAAGTGTATAAACAGTCTGCTAACCATCAATATGTCCTTCGGTGAGGTGCAGGGATGCAACTGTTACATCTTCCCCGCTACGCTCTGAACAGAGTAGAAAACAACTGCTGCTTTTCTGATTGGATAAGATCTCATCTAATTGTAGCATGATAATTAGCCTTTTCAAGTACTAAACACAAGTCAGGGTTAATATAGTTTTGAAGTGCTACCCTGTAGTCTAATGGAGTATGCTACAACACTGCCAAACTGCCAAATGTGTCTTTACTCCCATTATACAGGAAATCCAGTAAAGCAGTTGTCTCCAAGTTCCACCTAACATAATGTCAATTGACCTGTTGCTAATGCAAGCAGGAATGACGTCAGGGAAAGAAGGCACTTGATTTGTCTGTTATTAATGTTCATCTCTTGAGTTACAGACAAAATAGCATAAAAACAAACACAAGGATCTTGTAGCGTGAGTTAGCACAAACATTTTAAGACCAAAATGATGAGTCTGACAGCAGCAGTCACAGAGAGAGGGGTGACAGTTTTTCAATAGAAAGTGAATTGGAACCAGAGTCAATGGAGCTGGAAGCGTGCCCATGCTCACTTCCTATTTGGAACACCATGGCTAGCAGCTTAGCTATGTCCATTTATATACACAATCTATGTTACCACCAGATCTAAACTTGGACTATATCAGGCATAAATTAAGACTAAACCAGGTCTAAATTAAGAGATTTGTCTCTAAATAAATCAATTAGCCAAACTGCAGAGGATTTGAGAAACAATTTGAGAAACACTGCAATAAAGTATATGGGCCAATAAAGGCTGTAATGACCAAGAGATAAACGTGGATTACAACACATCAAAATCAGATTGAAAAACATGACGTGTTTTGTTGGTCCCCCCTGATTAATAAAATGCATCTAAGTATATTGACAGCCTCTTTTTTCATTAATGCCTGGAGGTTCATATGGCCTTTCTCTTGTCCACATTTGGACCAAACCAGAATTGTGCAGTGGTCATCACAAAACTTGGATAAACCATTACTTTAAGCTTCTAGACTAGACCCCCATAAGAATGCCCAAATCTAGTCTCACCTTGTAAATTCCCCATCATGAGAGAGTGAGCAGAAATTGAAAAGACAGAAATTCTCCCAATCAAATCATGCTTTGTTAGTCTGTTGCTATCATTACCACATTTTGAGTGTTTTCCACTTGAGAATTCTCTCTGTGGTTGGAGATAGACTTAAGTAGTTTGTTCAGCTGCAGACGAACATGCTCAGCTTCCCGTCATCACATCAGAAATACAGCAACACAGACAGACTGCTGATGACTCTGTCTTTTATATTGTTTTAACTTGTTTCCGAGCATCAGACTTCCCTTTTAATAACATTTGTATAAGAAGGTCAAATTAAGTTATATGTTACTGATAAATGACCATGACCATTTGTATTAATTGGATTAATCATGGCTGGGCAGCAATACAGACTATAAAACTGATTTATTGCAAAGAGCTTTAATCGGATAAATGAAAATAATGTTTTTGTCTGACAATGTTCTTTTAAGAATGCCATAGTTTAATTTTTTTCCTGGTTTGAAAATGGTGACCCAAAAATGACCCATTAACCCAATACTACTAGCACTACTACTACTTCTTTACTGTAGAATAAGTAAAGGAGATGGCACTGATTGCACAGAGTACAATCTATAGAGTGAATTTTCATGAGCCGCATCAGTTTTTCTATTACAGCTTTAATAGAAAAAATCTGACTAATAATTCCAGGCTAAGCTAGCACTTGTCTGCAGACACATCCTCTCTCCACAGCTGAGGGCCCCTGGTGGGATGGTGCAAGCTCTATGGAGCTGTGAGATCTCGGACAGTGGCGGAAGGATACAGACACCAAGCCTTTTCACTGTGGGCAATGAGACATATCACGACCCGTTCCAGACTTAATGAGGATATAGGATATTAGCTAGAAACTTATTGACACTTGACATAGTGTTGCTCCCAAATGGAATAACTTCTTCCTATTTAATTGGTGGCTAGTTCAATTTAAATAAAATACAAATTTCAAAAACGTACAATTACTGTATTTTCCGGACTATAAGTCGCACTTTTTTCATAGTTTGGCCAGCGGTGCAACTTATACTCAGATGAAATTTATCTGTGAAATTATTTAAATATATTTACCGCACGAGGGCATTCTAGGCTTGTTTACCAGTATGACAGCCACGTGGAAGTGGAAGCAGCGCTTCATCTACTCCCGAAGCAGACCGAGTTGTTCAGAAGTGACACTGAGGATGAAGAATTCAATGTAAGTAAACTTGTTAGCTTGTTGGTTTTTTTTAATACTTTAGTTATCTGATTAACTGTTAGTATCTCACATTAACATATCAGACACATATTCAGTTCGTTGTCTATGCTTCATGTAGCTGAATAAATATACCGGTAAATCTGTTACATTAGCGTTCTGTACTGCTATTCAATCTGTTGTTTTCTGTTTTATTTTTGTTATAACTTGCCTTTAAAGATAAAATGTCTGTTCTTGATCTCGGATTTTGTCAAATAAATTTCCGCCAAAAATGCTTCTTCGTTCAATCTGACTTAAATATGTTTTTTTTTTTCTTCATTGTTATGCTTTTTTTTTTTTTTGCCGGTGCGACTTATACTCAAATACGTTATATATCTTAAAATGTGTCATTTGAAATACGTACGTTTCAAGGCACTGATGTAAATGCACATTTTACCTCTCCAATTCCACATTAAGTCCTTTTAGAAAAACATGTTTCATATTGTATATGTCAATATACTTTGGCTGCGCATCTGCAGTGAGACAGGCTGAGCGATGGAGTGGTGCTCATGCTGGATCCTTGTTTTATCCACAGAAAGTAAAACAGTTCCTTTGCTGGACTGCAGATTTATTGTTGTTTTTTCAGCAGAGACGTTCTGACATTACTGCTCATTGTGATTGGATGGGCTCCTGCTGATTTTGGAGCAGGTTTGATGTAGTCTAGCCCCATAGTATCGAGTAAAAAGACTGAGAGAGAGGGAAAAAAAAAAAAAAAAAAAAAATAGTTACCCTACCTCCAAGTAATAACAGCTACAGCTAATCAGTGAATCTTTCTTTGGCAGTGGGGGTTATAAATGTCTGTTGTATTTGCATTTACAGTGAGATACTCTTGTAGATCTGATATTGTTCTATATTGTTTAGTCCATGTTTAGTTGTGCCTGTAAAGTAAAGAGATTATGTCAATATTTTAAACATTTTAAATATATGTGTTATGAATAAGATCGGGCACATAGATACTGATATAGTAAGACTGAATCCAAATAAAAGAGTTCAAGTCCGTTCTGATTTGAAGCACAACTGTGACACCTCACTGCTCCAGGGAATGAGACAGTCTCCTGCTTTGATCCTGTGACAAAATGTATCAGTGCCCTGGTTTGCAAAACAGGACAGACAGGAAACTGTTAACAATAAGGACACTGACCTTTGACCCTACATCCTGACCTCTCCTGCATTCGGACATGGAGTGCTTTATGTAGGCTTCTCAATGCTCCTCCTGGCAAATTTAGAATTCCGGTTTCCCTATCTCCAGATGTATTTCAATGCCTTGGTGTTATCAGTTTTGGGTTGTAAACATTTGTATGGTTCCTAAAGCATGAAAACACCTGCCACTGTTTTTAAGTAGTCCAATTATATCACAGAGGTATAACTAACCACAATAAAACCAGATCTACTAACACTTTTTGCAATGTCACATTTACACAGTGTATTATTGTAGATTTGGATTAAATAAGACCAAAAGCATGACAAAATCCTACTCCTGTTGAAGCCAATGGTACTTTTCATACCACAGCTTGAGAACCACTGGTCTGAATTGCTAAAATCACTGACCCCACAAAACTGTGTCATTAGGGTTGTAAAGGCAACGTAAGGTGCACGAGGAATAAACCTGTTTTAATTGGCCGATTGTTGTCAGCATGAAAACAATTCTTAATTTAGTAGTTCTAGTGTAATAACTATTACCTTGCCACTGAGCACCTTACCTGTCTAATGAAGGCCTCTCAAGCAGAACACAGACGGCGGTGCCACCTGCTCCACACCAGAGATTTTGGTCATTACTTTTAAATACCAACAAACATGAGCCTTTTCATCTTCCCAAAGCTGTGACCTGAAGGTTCATTTCCACTGGGGGTCACACCGCAGTATTTTTATACCACAATTATAATGGGACCCAAAAATAGAAATGCTCTGTTGACCTTGACTTGTTAGCTAAATTGGTAAATGATTCATACCCCCCACCACCACATTCTGTGATTTTGACAGTTTCTTGGATGAATTGGTGTTTTTGTGCTCCCTCCCAAATCTAATTGAATGGTTGACTTTTGGAGGTTATGTAATGGGATTAATCTGCTGTTTCTGCCTACACCCATAGGCCATCACACAGACGGGACAAAACAGGGAACAGGCAGGTGCTGGAGGACTCCCCAGATAACTGCAGGCTTAACAGTGCATCTCCCTTACAGTCTGTGCCTCTACAGCGGCATGCCAAGGTCCCTAACCTTATCATCCACCTCAGTGGTTCCGGAAGATTCTTTTCCCCCTCCTGCGGTGACAAGAGCTCCAGTCACTCCACAGAACACAGCGGCAGCCCATCTTCAGCCTCAGACTAACTGCCAAGCGCCACAACCACTTAAGAGTGAACCTAGCAAAGCGCCTGAGTGGCTCCCACTGCCAGGTATGTTCTAATCATTGCAGAGGACCCTGTGGCTCCTCAATGAGGCTTGGCCTCAGACCACAGACCAGAGGGGCGCAGACTCAGAGAATAGCTACAACATCTGAATATTTGCCTTATGTCCAATTGCATAATTAGAAGTTCACATTATACTTTTGTCATTTGTTTTGAATTGCTGAACTGAAGAACTCAAGTAATTGCAGGAGATGCTACACATGTACTGTGATTACAGTGGCCATGGTCATGGAAATGTCCAAATTTTCAGAAACCTTTTGCAAGCTCTACAATTTGTCTGCTGGTACTTAGAAAAAAAAAAAAAAAAATAGTGGGACTGCTAATGCAGACATCGCTCCTACGCAGCCTCCAAATGACATCAAACATACATTTACATACCAGCTTTACCAAATTTGGAAGTATTTGTGTAAGAATTTTAACAGTTACTTGTTTTGTCAGTTTGTCAGGCCAACTGGGAAAAATACAATAAAAAAAAACATTCTTATGGAATGATTTTTGATTCATAATCACTTGCAATGAGTAGCTAAGGTCTAAACCACTGTGCAAACTGTCCAATAGACCGCTGGAGTCGGATCAATGTCTGTCTCTTGTGAAAGCTTCTTCACTGCAGAGCATCTCCAAAATGTCTGAACTAGCTGTCGACACTCCCCGCCTTTAATGTTTGATCAAGAAAAACTTTAACTCATTATTCCCTCCATTGCATCTCCTTGTTTTTGTTTTAACTGCTTTCATATGTGTAATAATACTGCCTTCAAAACTAATTTGTTCCACTCAGATGCAAACGAGGTGGGAGAAAATAAATTTCAGTTCAAATAAACCTCAACAAAATAAATTCGGCAGCTTTGTTATGTTAGCATTTTTTTCCAACATGAAAACATAATAATGGACTTGATGTACTGGTTTGCTGTTTTTGTTTAGCCAAAAGCAAATAATAATAATTCAAATAAAATTTTAGAAAGTTAAAAGGAATTTACTTATGGTACATTTGGTTCTGGCAGCAAAATACAATTGAAGTGTTTCAGTTAACAAACCAGAATCCAGAGAGAGATCCAGAGAGTGATACTGACAATTAATCTGTTTGGGGTTTTTTTTTCTTTTCCTGTTTAATGTTTTCAACAGAGTAGGCAAGAGTAGTTTGAGAGAAATGCTGCACATCTGGCCAGACAAAAAAAAAAATAAAAATACTGTAATCCAATTAGTGGCATGAACACTTCTTTGAGTTGAACGTGCATAAAAAAGTTCCCAGTAAAGTAACAGGTGGATACTTCTATGCCTATATAAAAACATCATTTGTGAGTCACCAACAGCCACATAACTGAGTTCCTATGCTGACTCATAGCAAAGACAGGTTGGTTAAATGCTCCCCTTTTGGAAAACCACCAGAAATACTGGGGTTAGAAATAACATTACCCATTCCCTTGCTGTCTCAATTTCCCCATGTGCTGTGATGAAAGCAGCGAAAGCACCTCCACCGCGCGCCTCTTTTGTTTATTTACCTTCGGAATTACACCCTGCTCCTCTTGGACTATGTTCCAATGTGTTTTGTTTTGTATCCTTTCAAACAGAATATCTATGCGTGTGGTCCTTGGACATGTTTGGCTAGCACATGCACACACACTCACTTTAACTTTCACTGTGCAGCAGCTAGGTCCCCTTTTGCCCTTCCCCCACCTCTAACTAAACATTGGAGGACAGCAAAAGGGAACTTCAAAGTGGCCAGAGGGGGTACTCCTTTTTTCCTGGCACTTGTCATCATCTAAGGGACTGGCTGCTGCCCTTATTACTCTAATTGCTTCCAACTGCTCCAGGATGCTTTGATGAAAGGCGCCACGGAGCACGCTGGAAGCACCTGTTGTTGCACTGAGAAGCACAGGTGGGTGTTAGCGGACAAGAAGTGAACCCAGAGCACCGCAAGTTTGATCAATAATTGTCCAGGCCACGCTAATACTGGTAAAGCATTTAATAATAATGCCTGGAGTTATTATGTACACAAAGAAATTATCAATATGAAAAAAAAAGTATTGGCCAGGACAAGACCTATCGGCCAAGTATGCTGCACTGTGGCTCCATCTTGTGGCTCATTTTTGCTAGAAGTCCAAAAGCTAAAAAGAAAGAGAAAATGGTATAAAAGCAGCTATTTTATTGTAAAATGCTAATTAGATGATAGTAAATGATAATTAAATATATAGAGATTAAAATCTTATTGTGTGTATACATGTGTAATGTAATATTTATTTTACAACTTACCAATTGTGGCATGATTTTTTCAAAGTGCTCAATGTCTACTTGGTTGCAGTCCTCTGCTTCAGCTTGTTTTTGAGATCTCACAGCAGCCTCTGTGGGTTTAAGTGAAACTTTAAATAGGCAATAAGATGCATTTTCACTAAAGTATAAAAAGTGATTCCTATAACTTACCTTGGACAAATATTTTTAACATCTCTGCCATAAGCACCACCGCATCACTACTCACTGCAACACAATTTCTTAATATAAGATAAACCTATATTAAGAACTCAGTAATAAGTGTTGTGTCAACTTACATCTTGTCTTATCCTCTTTGAAGAAACTTGACAAGAGTTTGTTTACAGTCTCCTGAAACAAATAAAGAAAGTTTAAATTAAAGCACAAGTTAACACTCTGTTCATGTTGGCACAACCTTATAACCATTTCAAACTTTAACTTTGATTTCACAACTACAGAACATCTTTTGCAGTACTTGAAGCCCAATGATCAACTATTTATACACAGTTTGCAATTATAACACTCGCTCTTCACATCTGTGTACTTAAATACCGCACAATTCCACAGCTCAGACAAAAATGAACACACAGCCATCACAATATGAATACATTTTATAGACAGACACAGAAGCACTAGAAACACAATGCAAAAGACTTCTGTAGTGAAAACCTGTGTGAAGTTTTCAGTCAGAAACTTTGAAGCAGAATTGTGAAACAGTTCAGATATTGAAAAAAGCACAGATGTTTGTTTGCTTGTTACCTTAATGACCGTGTAATATTTGATACACATATTTACAGCATATAGCTTACTCTCAAACAATCAGAAATGGTGTGATACTGGTCCCACAGGTTTGAGTACCTCACACTACACAGGTATACAAGTGTTTTAATAGGAGCGAGACAAGTTTAGAAATTTGATAACTAGACTAGATATTTGCTCAATATTTTAAGGTTTAATTATTCCGCTCGGAAACCATTCTATAGCGCATGTATGAAGAAAAAATACGCAAGATTACCTTTTGAAATGTTATTTCTGTTTCCGTGTCCGCCATGTTTTCCAATAGAAGCATCTCTTGGCGCTCTGCAAACAATTGGCGCATGACTCTGACGTCATTATAGTCAGAGCCAATCACTGCTCTGGACTCACTATGGCACGTCCTCTGTTTATTTTTCGTGAAATACTATTTTTTACAAGTTTATTTCATTTTAATTAAGTTTCAGAATATATAACTCTAAAATAAACATTGTAATGGTCTAATATTTTGTGTTTAGTTCAGAGTTGACACATTTTGTTGTTCTTTTAACATGCGTTGTTGTTATTCATGTAATTGGTTTTGTATGTGACAGTCGGTTGCTATGCCGACAAGGTGACATGAAGGTTATGTTTTCGAGACTGGCTCTAGGAGTTGAGACTGCAGTTGTTTTACTGTTGTTTTGGCGTGGGTTACGGCCTACAGTAGCCTTGTGTTCAGAAAATAAAAAAAAAAAAACAGAAGAAATTCGGTGTGTTTCCTTACACCAGAACTCTACAATATGATTCACTTAAGGTACAAAGTGACATTTTAGTCTCCTTTGCCTAATAGGTTATAAAGTGCAGGCATTTGTTGACTGTTTAATTGTGTTTAATTAACACAAGGATAAGACTCATAGAGTGTATCAGACCCCTGCCATCAACACACGTGAGTAAAAGCTTACTTCAAGTTGCACATGCAAGACAGGACAACTTATTTTTATTTGGTACCTAGTGTTTTAGTTTGGCTATTTTATTACCCCAGTCTACATAGGGCCTCATGAATAAAGACTACTTAAAAAAATAATTCACAGATCCAAAACAAACAGTCAGCAGTTGTCATTCAGTTTTGTAGGCCCTATCAATTCCACAGTTTCACCATGTCTACAATGGACATGTCAATATGAGATGTACAATATATAGGCCTATATACAATTAGTCATGTAACATATGGATACTATTCATTGTCACACATAAACATCAGCAAAGACAAATATCAGATCCACTTTATATAAATAATTAATATAGCAGATTGAAAGGGTGTCATTCAGTTGTACAAAGTATAATGTGTAAAATATTTTTTTGTTATTTAGTCATCCAGCTCATCATCTAACCACTGGGCATCTTCAAGTATGTATCCCAGACCCATGGAGCGCCGTGGCCGAGGTTTAGTCACCGCTGCAGACATCTGCTCCTCTGTCTCTCCCTCCACCTGAAAAAAGAGGAAGATGTCTAACAGGACTAACCACACATAACCGGCAATGTTTAATTATAGGACTGGGAACTGCTAAAAAGTACCTATGAAACCACCTACCTAACTTAAAAAGAACCTTAAAAAAAAACCCTTAAACCCCCCCCCCCCCCCCCCCTTTTTTTTTTTTTTTTTTTGACAAGAAGTACAGGCTATAGAAATAATTATGAGAATCTAGGACCATAGGCATAGCGATTAACAATTTCAAACAAAATATTCTATCTTTTGAATGGGAAAATAATAACAGGGAGCTGAAACCCATGAATAGGCAGTTTTACTACAAATTAATGATAAACGTTCATTCTTCAGGGATCAACGAAAACGTTTTTTGTAGATTTTTTTGTATCATACTAATTTCTGTAAGAAAAGAAAAAACAAACAAAAAAACTACTGTTGTTCAAGTGTGGTACTATATTGTACTACTAGTACAAATATATACATAAATAAAATACCCTCATACAAACCATAATAAAATTCATTTGGTTATAATATTATAAATTGGTATTTTTGTTTAACTCACCTTAGGACTAACCACTCTTCTCACGGCTACTTCAGTTCCTCCAATAAAGTGAGGGCCATTCCAGTCAGCTATGTCTGCCTCTTTCTCACTTGCAAATCTCACATATGCCACTGCCTTGTTGTTTTCAGCTGAGGCTTTCTTTACCTGAGATTTAGGGAAAAAAAATAAAAGTACATAATATTCAAACCAACCAAAGTCAACCATATCACTGCTTACCTTGCAACCGGTGACATTCCCCCATTCTCTAAAATACGCCTGAATATATCCCTCATTCAAATAGGGATTCAGACCTTTTACAAATAACCCATGTTCCTGTAAAACATAACAACTTTCCAAATAG
Source organism: Periophthalmus modestus (assembly GCA_019594935.1). Taxonomy (NCBI): domain Eukaryota; kingdom Metazoa; phylum Chordata; class Actinopteri; order Gobiiformes; family Gobiidae; genus Periophthalmus; species Periophthalmus modestus. Next base: position 21,472,688 of record JAIEZT010000019.1, read on the forward strand.
TGTTCTTAAACAGCACATTGTTTGCAGACAGATTTAAACTTACCAAATTATAATTTTTAGATAAATCCACAATGTATTTCTTTGGGAGACTGATGAAAACTCTTTTAGGAGCTGTTTCCATTTTATCTGTGGAAAGTTACTGTTATTATTATTTTAGATTACAGAAAAAGTGTCCTAAACCAATCAATAAATCGATCAATCAATCAATCCATAAAAGCTGAGGTGACTAACCAGCTGTGATTTTCAGGAGCTGGTGCTGAAATGCTGTTTGTAAAAGACAAGGTGCACTTAAATACCCTGACTTGTTGCAACATCACTGGCCCTTGTGTAAAATGAGTAAGGGGTTAAGCATGGTGACAAATTCCTTTGGTTATTAAGGTAAAATGTAGAATGTCAGAAGTACTTTTTTCCTCTTTTTTTTTTTCCTTCCTTCCCTTTTCTTCCTTGCTGCCTCCTAAAAGAAAAAGCTGTAAGAATTGATTTTTAAGTATGGAAAAAAAAAAGAAAGAAGAAGATGTATCTCATTTTAGCACCATTACCAGATTAAATAACATAGCTGCAACCTGAACACACAGATTTTTGTGTAATGAGTGTTAATAATTCATTACACATGAGACAGTCTCTAGTTGTCATGACCTGCTCCGAGTACATTGTGGTTTTAAAATGGCAGCAAGATTTTAATGAAATCCAAAATTCCCCCCACTGTATGATTAAAAAAAAAAAAAAAACATTTAAATGATGAGCAAGCTACAAATCTTTATACACTAAATGGCACATTGATTAAAGGAGTCACCACCTGTAGATATCTTGGGTTTGGGCTTGACAAACTTATCCTTTCAGAATTATGTAACAGTTAATTTTACTGTAGGTGTGCTAGATTATGGAGATATAATATACCTGCAGACTTCAGCCTCTGCTTTGAAACCCTTAGATACACTCTTTCACTCAGCTCTTCGTTTCATAACAGATGACAAACTTAAAATCCACCACTGTGAACTCTGTGAAAAAGTAGATTGGTCATCGCTATCTGTCAGAAGAGAACAACACTGTATAACATTTATTTATAAGAGACTACAACGATAGACAACCTGAATATCTCACTTGATGTGATTGACATTGATTGTATACTGGCTGCATTAGGACTGAAATGGGAAGGGAAAAAAGCTTTTGGTTATTTTGCTTCCCAGAAATGGATTACATTTCAAAGACATGTAAAACTGGATACATTGGTGCCACTAATGCACTTTAATAATTTGGTGATAAACATTTATACTCACACCTGCACCTGTTTTAATGTTTTGAATGGACTGTTATTTGTTTTGTTTGTTTTTGTTTAAATTGTTCTGTATTTTAACAGGGTGGTCAAGAAAAAGAGAGTCTGTTACTCTCATTGGGCTCTCCCTGGATAAATAAAGATAAATGAGAATGAAGTAAAAGCAAAAAAAAAAAAAAAACAGTAAAAAATGTAAAGTGTCATAATGTTGCATAGATTTGTCATGAAGTCACAGAAACTCGTGCTTACGTCTAGTTATTTGCATATTTACTCATACTGCATTCTTTTCATTCATATTTGGTATTTGACATCATTCAGCAGGTCAAATGCTGTTTGTCAGGTGTATTCTTTACAATTATATAGGGCCCTCCAGGGGATGTACTGAGAACTTTAAAAGATATTATTATTTGCAAGTGAGCGTAATATTTTTACGAATCAGAATCAGAAGCTTCAGAATCAAAAGAAGTTTATTGCCATTGTCAGTGAGCACAGCTTGCACACTAGGAACTTACTTCGGTGATAATGTGCACATAAAAACACACAAAAAAAACACACTGAATAAATACAAATACAAATAAGGGCATGCACAAAGAGTCTGAATGGCCAAACTATCCTCTTAGGGAACTAGCCTATTTATCTATTTTATGGGATAATCTGGGTGTTGGTACAGTCACCAGCCACATTTTGTCTGTTTGGAGCATGCTTCTTTGCCTGGATACTCCAAACTCACCAAGATACTACCACTGATTCCCCATCAGCTCTCTTCTGTTTCCCAAGAGCGTGCATGCCTTCACCTGTACTGAGATGTTTGTTCTGTCAGATGGTCATAAGAGGCCACTGCACCAAAAAGGATTAAAGAAAATATGCACATCCCCTTTGTAGTCCATATAGAACTTGTTTTCTGTCAAGATCGCCAACCTGAATGACAATGGTGGCATCCACAGCAACGTCTGGAATAAGGCGGATAAGTCTTCTCATAATCTGTGCTCTCTGCTCAGGCCTTTCTCCCAAAGTGATGTAAGATTTTGGGTGCTCACAAATTGTAGTTTTTTGCTGTTCTGCTTGAATTCCTCTAATGAGAGTTATAGTGTTTGGGCCAAAGCCCTTTACCACTTTAGAACCGGCCTGAATTCAAGATGAATTCAATATATGTGAATGAGAGAGTGTCAAGTGTTCTGAGAAAGAGCCTGAGAAGTTACTCTGTGACCTGATGAGAAATGCTCCAAATGATGTGACCACCTGTGCCCCTGTTCAGTGACATGTTTAAACCAAATGATCAAACTAAACCAAGTTTCAAAAAATGCACTAAAACAATTGAAAAAAGTGTAAACTTGCAATTCATTCACATTTCAAATAATGTAAAATGGAACTTGCTCTAACTAAATATGACCCAAACATGTCAGTCAGTGCTGGTCTTTTAAACAAATGTCATTGATGCTAAAATCAGTCCACTGATAAACGCAAGCACTGATCCGAATGGTATCAGGCAAATATTTTTTTGTTACACAATAGAATGCCATAAAACAGAACAGATGTAAGCAACATTTTGTAGGGACATTGAGGCATTTTGGGTCACAAAATATGCTGTATATTTAGAAACAATAATTAAAATTCTTTTACATCATTCTTCTGGAAAATATTTGTGTCTTGTGTCTATGAATGTGGAGAAGCCTGTTATTGTGCTTTGTCCAAACAGTCTGTCAAGTCAAAATGTAAGTTGAAAATGAAAAACATTTCCTTTTGAGATACATTTATTCATGTCATGTTTAAAGAAGGTCTCAATAAAAACCTATAAACACGTCCAGATCTATAATAGAAAGTCACATGTTTCTTCCCATATCTGGAAATGGGCACCAGATGTGATGTAGTAATTCCATAACTGTTACCCAGCGACCATACTGTAAACCAGGGCCAAACAACCCCGTAAAGGTTCACTATGTAACTTTTGGTGTTGAAGGTCCAACACCATTGAGATATTATTGCTCTGCCTACAAAGTACCACAGTTTAGCATTAAACTTATCTATATCCAAGGACACAAACAGGTGATGCCATCAGACCAAGTTACAAGTCATATCTGTGGAGAGGCGAACCACTCATAGCTACAGTTTTGCTTATTTTTGAAAACATTCAGTGATTGATTTAATGCAAGACAGAAAAGTTTAATGGTATATATGGTGAAACATCACCAGTAATGCAACAGAATTTTCATGCTTATGGTGGACTCCAAAATAAAAAATAAAAAAATTGCACCAGTGTCCTTGAAGGCTAAGCCTTCACCAGACACTGGTCAGGAGTACCTTCCTATATACTGGTCGTATTTGTCTGCATCAATCTGAACGTTTATGCACTTATGTATATCTTATGTGGTCTATAAGTTTGATAAATTCCAATGATCATTGGTCTAATCACTTTAGTGGCTATGGTGCCAAGCAATGAGGTAATACTTCAGTGTTTTGAATGGTTTGTCCAAGTAGATGAGCGCCACAATAATGGATTTTGAACAATGCATTTTGCAATAATGCATTTTGAGCACACAAAATCAAATCACAGTGTAAGAAACAGCAAACCACTGTGCAAAATCATCATTCTCCAATGTCCAAAAACAGGACATTGAGGGATCCATTTGCAACTTACAACTTAATCATTTCCAGGTTGAACAATGTCTTTTGAAAATATCAGTTTTGGTCATAAAAATGTGCTAAAGCATCTGAGAACAACTGTAATTTGACACTACAGCTCAGAAGCTAATATGCAGGTTCAGTGTTGTCTGCGTTTGATTTCAGATTTTACACATGTGAGACTGAAGAGTGTATTTTTATCCAAAACCTTTGTATGAGGATTTTACAAAGAGTTCAGGCACTAGTGCTATATATGCAGATCTGTAGTTATAGTTTTGAGAATGACAGTCGAACGAGATTCAAAAATGTCTTGAAATTTGTGTTTGAATTCTCCATTTATAGGTCTGGGCTATGAACATCCTTGAGAAAATATAGAGAAAAATACATTTAACTGATCAGAATATTATAGGCGTAATACATCGACACTGTTTTTGCACTTTTTATCTTTGTAGCACTTTGGAAACTGTCATGTTTATAAAATGTGCTATAAGAATTATGTGAATCAGATACAATGTATGTATTCTTGAAAAACAGACAAAAATGTACACTTACATGACACATAGGCCTATAGGCTATATCTCGTGCCTCCATACACTATTTGGTCTACAGTTTCTTCTGTTCTGTTTGAGTTTCTACATTCTCAGAGACAGAGGTTGTGCCTACATCTCAACAGTCTGATACTTTACTGGACTCAATAAAATTGTAGGCCTATGTCAATTCCAAATTACTTGACATTACTTATGGCCTTCGGCACTTTGGTCAGCTGTGGTTGTTTTTAAATGTGCTGTAGAAATATTTTTTATATTTTGATTTGACCTGACGCTAAAGCTGTTCAGATTGATGATTTAAGGGTTTGTGAACTAATACATTCAAATTTCTGGAATGGAGACCACTGGAGTAAAGTGGTACCTTATGTGATGTGGTTTCCAATCAAGAAATTGGGATTAGCTACAATTACAGTAAAATTCATGGTTGTTTTGGCAAATGATAACCACTCAGACACGTAGAACAGAGTAATATTGAGAGCTTGTCAATAGCTTACTTTTTTTTTTTCAACAGCATTCTTCATTTATGAGTTGTATATCTTTGTAGAGTAAGGTCTGAGCTGTCCTTACAGAAATGCAAAAAAACAGGTTTTAAATAAAAACATATTTTCTAAAAACGGCACATGTCCCGATATAGCTCAATTATTGTCAACTCCATCAGATATACAAAAACACTTCAAAGTAGATTTATTACAATCCAACAAAAATTGAACTGGCAATATATGTTGTAATAAGGGTTATTTACCATTGTGTCCAGTTAAAGTATATCTGAAAACTTGTAATGTTATACTTAAAGAACATTTGAGTTTCAAAAAATCCTCTATTTTAATATTACAAAATACATTTCTGTAAATAATTAACACAAATCAGGCTATAGATTTGAATGCCTTTTACTACTTAAACCACATAAACTACAATAGTCAAGTTTCTTTAACAAAATACATAACAACCCACCAAATAGATCTGATGGAGTTTACAAAAAACTGACAGTTGACTAAAATCTGTGAACACGACTGAAAACTGAACAAATGTTTTAATCCAGATGCTCCTCAAGTGTTTCTCTCTCCCTCTTCTCCCTCTCCCTCTCCAGGAGTTTTATTCTGATATCAGTGATGTTACATATTTTACTTTGCATGTGACCATTTGAAACGCTAGTGTCACAACAAGATTGTGATATAGCAGGCTTATAATGTAAGTGACAACAATACTATTGAAAGATTAAAAATATAGCTATTCAATGATATATTTTTGTTACAAAAACTACAGGCTACAGGTGGATTTGTTTGCTTGTTCCTTTGTTAAAGCTATATGGTACACTTCAGCTAGTTCCTTTTTGTCTTTTGTGAGCTGTAATGATGACCCCACTAAAGGCACGCTACAGTATTTTTTTTAATAAATCAGAATGGACTGAAAGAGTTGACACTTTCTAGCTGTGAAATTGCTGGTTTTAATCATCAAAGAGTGAAAATGTTGCCAGGCTGCATGTGGTAGTGCTGTGTTCAGTAGAGTAAGGGTAACAAATAGGGCCCTAAGAGATTTAGATAATAATATTACTGACAGATTTAATGATGGAAATTTAATTTTGAAAATGTCTGACAAAGTTGACAAAAAAGATGGGTCACCAATGTTGAGCTGATAAACTCTCTGAACTCATGGCTGAGTATACAAAAATGAAATTTACTTTAACATTTTCATTTACATTCAAGTCAATTTTTTATTTTTTTTTTTATTTTTGTTTTTTCCCCCAAAATAAATAGCTCCAGTATACAGATCTCCCTTAGATTGAAATGTATAAGCATGCCAATCATGATTTTTAGTTGTTTTTTGTTTTTTGTTTTTTTCCAGCAAATTGCTGTTTTAGGAAGGACTTTTGTCCTGACTCGCAGGAGTCACGGACACACATCTTCTGCTGCCCTCTAATGGTCTGATTTGAGGTTGGTCTACTGTGCCTTTAGCTCGTTTTTCACTTTTATGTGATTTTCATCAGCTAAACTAGTAACATTACATGAATAACCATAGCATTTCTCTTTGTATTATGTATTATTTATATTTGGGCTATATGATTAGGTTTGGATGTTTAACTGCACGTTTTGTTTGCACTGACGCTTGTGCGTGATCCTGAACGCCGCGTGCGGGGGGCGGGCCTTTAAAGTTTTCAGGAAGTGTTGCTTAGTGGTAATCTTTGATAGTGGAAGTTGTCTTTACTTTCTTTTTTAATTAACAAGCTAGTGCCTTCATTTACACTTCACAAAATGCAAAACACTGCATATGGTGCCTCCTTTGCTGGTGGAGCATTTGACTTGGAGAGTTTCTTTAAACAGCCGCAAACTATTGTGCGCATTTTAAGTTGGGTGAGTGACTGTACACAAGTTGGTTGCGTTTGTGTAACAGATGGAAGGCGGCAGTGTAGATGTAATTGTTTTAACCAAGTCGTTATTTGTCTCTACGAGATTTGCACTTGAGATATTTTAATTATTGGATTTTCTAATCATTATATTTGATTTCAAATACATAAACTTTACCTGTTGTAGACTGTTTCAATAATGTGTTGTTCAAAACACTGCTGGCTTGTTTTGCCAGTTATGAAATAAAGGAAGTTTAATACTTGTTGTTCTTCCCTGGTGCAGATATTTTCCATCGTGGTTTTTGCAACGATCACAGCAGAGGGCTACACCAACTTGAAAACTGAGACTGCCACCAAATGCATGTTCAACAGTAATGACTCTGCCTGCAGCTATGGAGTGGGAATTGGGGTCCTGGCCTTTGTAGCTTGTGTCATGTTCTTCCTGCTGGACCTCTACTTCCCTCAAATCAGCAATGCCAAGGATAGACGATACATTGTCTTGGGTGATTTGGTGTTTTCAGGTAAGGTAGCCTTTAAATCTGTAATCCAAATGTGAGCTCTGTATTTATCTGCTGTCTGTTGTTGTTGTTGTTCTCAAGCTTTTTGGACATTCCTATGGTTCGTCTGCTTCTGTCTACTTACCAGTCAATGGCACCAAACACAAATTGATACTGCAGTACTTCAAGTCCCAGAAGATGCTGCACGGGCTGTCATTGCTTTCTCATTTTTTTCAATCATTTCATGGGTAAGATCCACTAGTAAGAGTGAGATCATTTCTTAATGACATAGTGTAATAATCCACTGTCCAAATGTCTTCACAGGGGCTCTTGTCTTATTTTGCATTTGGGAGGTATAAACAAGGCCTAACTGACCTGAACCAGGACTACACAGATCCTGCCAATGATCACACCTCTCCTTATCCTCCGGAGTATCCCAGCAGCGGCGTACCAGCAGGATACCAGCAGTCCCCTTTCTCCAGTCAAGGGCCAGGAGCAGGAGAGTACCAGCCTCCCACTTACTAGACTCAAATATGCCAATATGACTGTTTGGGACTGTTGATGTTCTCTTTGCCTCTTGCCTTTTTCATTTAGGGGATGTCTGAGCATTTTGTTTTATGTTAAGAGTGTGATTTGGTTTGGTTGTGCCATATTTACTCAGACTTGTACCAGAACAGGTATTCCCACTTAACTTTAGCAGTACATTGTCTTCAAGGAAGTAACCAACAGGGTTTGGTTCAGAGTTTTGATAGTTCTGTCATTGATCATGGAATATGAATCCTTCATTATCAGCAAGCACAGTGTGTAATGTAACTATAATGTGTCGGCAGTACCAAATGTTTTGCATTGAATGGCTGGTTTAAAAGTTACTGTTTTTGAACCACTGAACCTTGGCTTTTGTGCACTGATGACATTCAGCTTTACAGGGCTGTGATTATTGCATTATATATGAATAGAACTATAATTTAAAATTTTGTATACACTGTACTTTTAAGGTGATTGAAATTTATATCTGACTCTTGGCCTGACAGCCTTTTTATTGCTAAGTATAAGTATATAATTAATATAAAAATATAAAAACAGTTCTTCTTGCTGTATTTTAAGTTTTGGTCATGGGGCATAACATCACATTTACAACTGTTCATTCTGTCTTTTCTGAAATCATAAATGCTTTATTACAGTCACATGCTTCACAACTCAATTCAAATGTTTTACCCTTTACAGTGCTGTGTGTAACATACTCTGCCAAATAAAATGTATCTAAATGCGGATGCAATTCTTAAGAACAAAACTTGGGCAAATATTTATTTAGGCCAGGAGGAACTAGGGAGGTTCAGAACACCTCCTACCAACAGTAGTTGCGTTGTATTTGAATTACCATTAAAATTGTGAAAATATGCACTTTCTATTTTATAACTGCTAAAATGTAGTAAAGGTGTATCACTTTGGAATTATTTGATTAATTTTGTCTTAAAAGTAGAATTTGTCATGAAAATCGCCATTAACGCTCTGTCACGGTGTCGGTACTTTCCATCGGCCTTGTGAAGTCACCTGATTAGGGTGAGGGCTCAATGCAGAATAGTCACTTTACCGAGGGACACTCAAAGCAGCGCTTTGCAGTGCGCGTAAACTGGCTACGTCATGGCGTCACCTGCACATACAGGAAGTAATGAGCGTCAGTGGAACAGTGGGGCAACTAAGCGAGCATGCAGAAAAATGTCAAGATGGTATTTAAACTGTACCTAAGTCTGAACTGAGAACGGGACATCCAGCATATATGGTGAGTGGCATGTAAAGGGAAACATGGCTACGTGGGGGATGTTTCGGGGGCTGTGAAGTGTGGAATCTGGTGGCATTCCTCTTGTTGCCTCTTGAGGTGTAGCAGGGCAGAGACCATTATGAGGGGCAGAAGTCGCGCACAGTACATTATAGTTTCATACTTGCTTTAGTCCTAAATAGTATCGTTAAATGTGTGCAGGACATTAAGTATGGGTTTAAAAGGGAATATCCGTATCCTGCAGTTCTCTGGTTAAAAACACTCAAATGTATCAGTGGCAAATGCTCGAGTGTTTACTTGAGTGCAATAATGCCTTAAAGCGCTATTAAAACTATTCATTATACTTCATCAGGGCAACATCCCGCTCTGGTTTGTAGCCTACACTAAGCATAATGGCTGGTAATGTCCAAGATTTGAGACAGTTCACTATTTTGAAGTGTTTGATTCTGAGGTTCCGTTCAGAAAGCTGTTTAACTGTAAATGTCATTATCCTTCATTAGACTCACATCTAGAACATACACGCCCATTAACCTTGATGCTAGTTAAAGTGTTTACTTAAACACGGTAAAGATTTGTGTTCTTTGATTGGATTGTTACTTGACCAATGAACAAACCACCCTGTTTCACCTTTTGGACTTTGCTGTAATCTTTACTCCAGTTAAAGTTCACAACTATTGAGCCTCTGGTCCTAGTCGCCTGGTAAATATTCAGTTTACCACGAGAGATCAGACAAAAAAGATTAGATATTTTATCTGAAGTTGTGTGAAAGAAAGTTGAGATTAATGACACAGACGTCAAGGTTGGGAAGGAGACGAAGGGGTAAGGGCATCACAGTATGCTTTTCCATATATGTATTTAAGTAGTAAGCCTGGTTGTAAAGTAATATGTGTCTTGGGACTACAGTGATGCAAGACCCTGGTTAAATGGTCTTCTGTTTGGCTCAGCGCCTTTTTATGAAAGAGCCCTTCAGCTTCTCCTCCCCTTTACCTGAATCTCCTGTCCTGAGTGAGAGCATTAAGGAATCTAGAAAAAGAATCCATACTTAAGTGTATGGATTTTATTTCTTCCTAGATGTTTTTAGCTGTAATCTTTTACAGCTATGTAACTTTCAGTCTCCAGTCTGTCTCTAGTGAGTAAAGTCAATCTACTAATGTGTCATAATAATCCGTAAATTCAAGTCTTAAAAATAAGAATTTCCAGATATACTGGTCTGGAGTTTGTACTCTTATCACACCAGAATGGGCCCCTCCCAATCTCTGCATACACAAAAGGGAGGGAGTTATGACGTGACTAAGCCAACCTGCTTTTGTTAGTGCAGTTTCATTCAAACAAGGTGTGTGATTTCTCTCATATTGTATTATTTCTATTTCACTTATCTGAGCAAAATGCCAGGATAACCAAATAGGATTTGGTTGAAGATGCCTACTACTAATGGAGAGTATGTGAGTGATTTCATTTGTGCGGCTGGTCAGTAATGTCAAGCTCATGCATTCTAGGGTTTTTAAGAGTTCTATCAGAAGAGTGAAAATGGTTTACTTTTCAGCAGTAGCCCAGATTTCTTGAGCGTATGCAACCAGGATGTACAAGTCTGTCCTCATGCCTAATAACAGCAACTATTGTACTCACCTGAAAAAGTATATAGATTTACAGTAGTTGACTTTATGAAGAACAGTTTGTGTTCACAGACAGGTGTTTTGTTTGAACTGAACGGGTAAATTATGACTAATGACTTTATTGATTTTATCCACATCTTTTTTTTGTAAGTTTATTTATTTATTGTGCACTTAAATAACGTATAACAATAAAAATGACACCGTACACAGAGGCTTGAAGCCCCCACCTTATGAATACATTATAACTGTGCATTACTTACACTGATGGACCTTTAAAAAAAAAAAAAAAAAGTCATGCATTCAAACTTGGATTAAAATTCAATGAAGCATCCAACAATTCAATGTTTATCAAAAAATCCTTAAACTGATGTGAAAATTGGATCCACACTTAAAAGCTTTTCATTCATTTATTACTTTAATTTAATTAAGTAAGTAACTAATATTGACTTATCATTTGATAAATTGTCAATCATAGAACAATATTTTTTGGGCTTAATATTGTTTATATTTTCTTCAGCTATATATAACAACTGTCACCAGGCTAATAATGACTCATCTGTAATAAAGTGTGTCTTTCTTGCAGGTCAGCGTAGGCCCTCGTCTTCCATGCCTGTTGTCCCAGGCCACACACGATTGGAGCAAAATGATCCCATGAACCCTCTGCGCATCTCTGTAGGAGGCCTCCCTATGTTGGCTTCCATGGCCAAAACCACAGACTCTCGTTTCCGCCTAAAGTGGAGGCCCATAGTTGCTGTGCTGTTCTCACTTGCTCTGGTTCTGCTGCTTTTCATGCACCTGAACTCAGGGTTTCACTCCAGAACGTCCACCAGTTGGAACTCCAGCCCTAGGCAGTCCAATCAGGAGGCCCTTTACAATGACACCTATCCTCTCACTCCAGCGGAGCGCACATCCAAGGGCACCCGCTACCGTATTGCAGTCATTGCTGACTTGGACACAAGCTCACTAAGTGACAAGAAGCTGACATGGTTCAGTTACATGCAGCGGGGACACCTGCTGGTCTCTGAGAGCGGAGACAAAGTGAGCGTGGAGTGGGATACAGAGCGCATCGTGCTGGAGAGCCATCTCTCAGAGAAAGGACGAGGAATGGAGCTGTCAGAGCTAGTAGCATTCAATGGAAAATTGTACACTGTGGATGACCGCACAGGAGTAGTGTATCAAATAGAAGGAGACAAGGCTGTGCCCTGGGTTATTCTACCTGATGGGGATGGCAGTGTTGCCAAAGGTTTGTTGCATAATGCAATTACAACTGCATGATATACATTTTAAATATACTAGGTGTACTCTAAACAGATGGAACAATAACTGATCAATTGTGTGTTGATAGGATTTAAGGCTGAGTGGCTTGCAGTGAAAGATGAGCATCTCTATGTTGGTGGTTTGGGGAAAGAGTGGACAACTACAGAAGGTGAATTTGTCAACAATAACCCTGAGTGGGTCAAAGTGGTGGGCTTCAGGGGAGATATCCAACACGAGAACTGGGTGCCTCAGTACAAGGCTCTCAAGGTGGCTGCAGGAATAGAACCTCCAGGTAAGATAAACATGATCTGAGATTAGCAATGTGCACAGACCTGTTATGCCAATCCACACCCTTTTTAGTACTGAAATAACTCAACTTTAGAAAGGAATTGTACGCTGAGGCTGGCTTGATATGTAAAGCATGTAGAGAAATGCGACTATTACACAGTTTAGACTCTAGTGTGTATTACAGTTTCCATTTCCCACAGGTTATTTTATACATGAATCAGCGGCCTGGAGTGACACGCTGCAGCGCTGGTTCTTCCTTCCACGTCGGGCCAGCAAACAGCGCTATGAGGAAACTGCAGATGAGCAGCGCGGCACTAACATGGTGCTCAGCTGTTCTGCGGACTTTAAAGACATCCGTGTGAGCCGCGTGGGAGAGCTCAAACCCACACATGGCTTTTCCTCCTTCAAGTTTGTTCCCAACACAGACGACCAGATCATACTGGCTCTGAAATCTGAGGAAGACGCCGGTAAAATAGCGACATACATTATGGCCTTTACTCTCGATGGACGCATCCTTCTGCCAGAGACTAAGATTGGGGATGTGAAATACGAAGGTGTAGAGTTTATTTAGCGCACTGACAGACTACAAAGTCTTCACTATTAGGGCCACTGCTCTGTGGTTCTGTCCTGTTTACATTGCAGTCACTGTTGGGAGTACAAAAAGGGGCAAAAATCCAGTTTGGGGAAATTGTTCAAACTTATCCGAATAAAAGCCTCTACAGTACTGTACAGATTTTCAAATGATGAATGTAAACCAAATAATACATTAGACTGTGATTTTATCTGTAATCTTTCATTTTATACATACAATACATGACCGATATTGCACAATATTACACAACCAGACCTGCTCTTTTATTTGAACTTTGAAGGAGAAATGTGGGAAATTAAATGTTGCTGTATGTAACCTTTTGGGGATGAGTAAAAACAAAAACACTTTGAATACATGTTTTTATTACTATTTATCATTGTTATTGCCACTATCTAAACAAAACCTTGTACAATGGACATCATGCTATGACTTGCATAACAGGTTCAATTTCATGTGTTGTGCAATAGAAGGGAAACGAAACTTAAACCCGTGGATAAGACCTGCTGTGTGTTTTTTTTAGTTTCGATACAGTGAGGAGCACTTCCTTGGTCCAAGCTTGAAAAGGTATGTTTTTGACACAACAATTATTATTGAAATATTGCACAGTTGCACACAGGCCAGTTTAACACAGAGTTTTAGTCTTGATGAACTTACTTTGTATTATCAGCTTACATTTACTGACATCAAGTAGCTTATGTGTATCTTACCAGTACAGTACCCCACTTCCCTCCAAAATGTGCAAATATCAGACTTTTTGGGTCTTGTGGTTATCTGCCCTGGTCTGCAAGGCGTCAATGCAGTTCAGCAACTTCAGTGAGTTGATTTAACATGTGTGCATTGAATATTGACGCTTTTGATGCTAGATTTATTAGACACTTTGCATTTCCGTATAGAGCGGACTTCTGCGGTGCAGGAGGGGGACGTGAGACTTACTGGCTCTCAACTTCCCTTTGGGGGCCGAGTGGAGATCTACCATGCAGGACAGTGGGGGACGGTATGCGACGACGGATGGGATCTCAATGAAGCCCACGTTGTGTGTCGCCAGCTGAAATTCGGTCGTGCAAAATCTGTCCTGACTGGAGAAAACTACAATAGTGAAGGTTTAATTTTTCCAATTCTACCACAAGAGGGCGGTGTTCGCATTGAGTAATAATTAAGCTACTATTGTCTTCTGTTTATCATAGCATCTGGGCCAATATGGATGGATGACATGGAATGCAAAGGTACAGAGAGGTACCTACAAGCCTGTACTTTCAAGGGATGGGGGATTACTGATTGCACCCACAAAGAGGACGTTGGAGTACAATGTGATCCAGGAGGTAATAGTTCTGGAGAGTGTGGGAGCCTACCTAAGGGCCATCAACTATTTTGCTCATACTTTACTTGCTTGTTTTCACAGTTGTGTCAGATGCACTACTCTCATCCTCCACTCTTGACCACAGTATCACGTTGTCTGATGATCTGGGTGAATTATTCAACAATGAGAGGTTCTGCGACCTTACAATCACCGCTCAAAGTTCAGCTGCACAAGATCAAGAGGCCGAGGCACTGCAAACAACTGATTCAACATTATGTGCACACAAAGTGATCCTCGCACATGTACATGCTTTCAATATCACCAAAGACACACAAAACATCACAGTTCAAGTTGTCCCAAACTGCATACCACATTTCCCCTCCTTTATAAGGTAATTACTAAAAATATCAAATTCAAGTATTGATAGTATTGTAATAGGAGAGTAGTGTATGTGGGCTGCCCCCTAACCAGAGGGTTGGCATTTTAACTGCTCTGACTAAATGAGAATGAATAACCAATGCACTAAACTGAGTGGGTCTGATGTAAAAGAATTTCATATTTAAACTAAACTATACATATGTTAAAGTAGTTGTCCCTCAGTCATCCAGGTCTGATCCATCGTAAAAGCCAATGTTAAATCTGACAACTGGACAAAAAGTTGTAGTTTCACTCTAACAACTTTTACGATTTATGTTACATATAATGGATTGATTGACATAACTGAAGAGTATACACAAGGCTAGGTCTTTATTTGCAATAGGCTAAATATACAACTTTAAAATGCAGAATATCTCTTTTCTTTAGGTACCTGTACACTCGTAAGATTGAAGTCACCTTCTCCTCGGTGCAGTGCCTTCACTGGCTGGCCTCTCAGTTTGGGGTGGAACAACTAATGAGGGACACAAGTCTTCTCTTCAGCCAAGTAATTCCTGACGACGGCTCCTTTGAAACACCAGTGTCTCTTCATGAATATGCTTTAGAGACCAATGACTTTGTACTGCAAGAGATCTGTGTCCGGTATTTGGGCTGGAATTTCCAGAACTTCACCAGGAGTCCAGTTTGGACCCAAATCTCTGAGGGTCTCCTCAGTGGCCTTTTACTTCGCTCAGATTTAGTTGTACCTGATGAGTTATTTGTACTTGAAGCTGTGGGAAACTGGATCTTAAACAATGTTCATACCAGTTTGGACACCCAGGTCAAACTGCTATCTCTAGTGCGGTTCCCCATGATTCCTGCTGAACAGCTGACCATCACTCAAATGATGTCAAACTTCTCACTTTATAGCACCCATAAGAATGTCTTTAATGATAACATTCTCAAGGCCCTACAGTTTAATATCCAGCTTTTGACCAGTATTAAGTCTAGAGCGAGGATGTTCATTGATGATGTTTCTTACCAGCCACGAATCTACATCTCCTCGTTGTGGAGCATGGTTTTCAGCCCCTTTTCAAGTGGTTCATATGATTCACGATATGGTTCATCATATGGTTACAATGATGGCAGACATAAGTCTATCAATACACCATGTCACAGCAGCTCAATTTTCCTGGACAGAAGGATAAGCTGGGCTGCAGACATCTTCATGAACCAATACGAGTGTTCAAATCGTGGTATGAGGTGTCAGTCTCTCCCAATGGCCAATCTTCAAAGTCATCAAACCAACTCCTTTCCAGGTGTTACGTTTTCAAACAAGCTTCTGCTGGTGTGCCAGGACAGCTATGTTTTTGAGGTTCAGGACTTCAAGAACAATATGGCAGTTATTTCCAGAAATGCTACACTGTCTGTGACCTACCCGTGTCCAAATGACAAGTACACATTCATTTTTGTAGTGAGACCTATGTACATTTGATAATGGGGACGTTTCAATGAAGTTTCAAACATAATAACAGAATTTATGCACCTTCTTTTTCTTTATTTTGTTTATGTAGTTGAATCTCTGAAATGTTTTAATTGTTTACCAATCGAACATATACTGACTTTTATAATCACTGTGGTTTTATGGGATACATACAAATAAAGTGTTTCTGGAAGCCTAGACTCTTAAAAATTCTGGATTAAAATAACCCTACTTTTAACCCAACACTGGGTCCATTATAGACTGAGTCAACTAAATATAACCCAACAGGTTGGGTCAAATCATGTGACCTAACCCGTTTAAGGTGGAATACCTCTTTTACTGGCACTTATTTGCCTTAACCATCCAATTATGTTTTAAGAATTAGACAAATGTTAATTTACTAATAAACCTTCATATTAGCTAATACAGTAATACACTTACACATTTTTTTTTTTAATTTTAAGCATTTTTTTTTTTTCTGTAAAATTATGTCTAAAAGCGATCAATACATTTTGTCTTCATCACTGTTAGTCCGTTCCTTACAACTTGCTTACAACATGTTGTTATAAACAAAAGTAACCTACAGTGAGTGACATTTTCCAAATGACAGGGGACTTAATTTGGTAGATTGGTTCATCTCAAACAAAAAACACCATGCTCTGAAAATCCCACTGTGGAAAAACAGTAAACAGTGTCAATATTTACAGGTAAAATAAAGGCCTATCCAGTGTTATTATAACTGTTCCTACCCGTACCATGAGAATCCACAGACTCTGGGTGATGTTGGGGACACATCTGTAGGGACGTGTCTATGTGATCACAAGTGTCAGTGTTTCAGATGCTATACTTTTTAATATGTTATATGAGTAGAATTCTAATTAAATAGTAAGAGATTAGCCTGTCTTTGTTGTCATCATTATTATCTTACGTGATTAAGCTTTTAAAAAGAAAAGAAGTTAAAGTAAACCTTCTCAAGGCATAATGAAATTATATTTAAAAAAAAGGGTCTCTTGCTCACAATTTGACCTCTGAGTTTTTATGATGCTAACAACGACACAAGGCAAACCATGAAGCAATATGGGACAAAACATAGCGCCAAATGCGTCAGTTTCTGGACCGTTTAACCACGATCTTGTGTGAGTACGTGTGTGTGCGTGTGTGCGATCAGCTTTTGGGACACGGCATGATCTTTGTGGGCTCATAAGAAGGCGATAAAGCTGCTCTGTAACACGCAGAATAGGAGTTAGCACGCGGTAATTTTTGCCTCTACAGCCGCAGCGGGACTGTGTGCGCCAGAGCGCACGGAGCGGGGAGCGGCTCTGGACGCGCCGCTCGGTGCGTTGCTTAGGGACCACTGTTTAATGAGTGGACTTTGTAGAAGAATTGAATCCCTTGAAAAAATCCCGTCTACACTTTGTTCTTTTCATTCTATCTGGCCATGAACTCTAAGTACAGCGCCCTCCAGGGAACAAAGTGAGAACCAAAGTGTCCTAAGCGAGGGAAGCCAATACTTTTGCGAGGGAATGCAAATATAAATGCCTTTTCTATTGCCTTCTATTGGTATAAATCCACTTCCAGATCAACATGATACAGCGGAGCATAAGCCTCACAGTGAAAAAAATAAATGATGTGGGGGCTACAAGAATCAAGCAATGTAATGACAATAATGTCAGAAGAAAATTGTAATTTTAAGACAATAAAGTTAAAATTGAATAAGAATAAAGTAACAGTACTACGAGAATAATATATTGAGATTAAAGGCGTAGACAAAAGGACACAATTTGACCAAAAATAGGGTTGATATTTAATAATTTAGGGGTCCACTCTGAATCCATGTTAACACAGAGTGTTAACATGGACACACAGAGACAGAGACGCTTGGATGAATAAAAGTCTACATAAATGCTCATCAGATTTTACACGTCCCGCAAGTTTGTAAGTTATCAGACAGATTGCCACTGCAGTTTAGCTCCACCTCTACACTCATACACATCAATCACAAACTGTTGAATGGAGTAGGATACATGTTCTTCCCGTGGAGTGACCAGAATCCTCTTTGGAATAAGCCTGCAGAGCTTGGCTCTCTCTGGGGTCACTGGGCAGGGCACAGGCTGTGCTCTAAGCCGCAAACAGGTGGAGGAGTCTCATTGTGATCTTTACTTGTACCCCTCTTCGCTTCTCTACTGTTCTACATGTGGGCATTTAGCACACAATCACCGTTCAAACATGTGCTCATTGTGGATAACCTCTACCCCTTGTTATGAGGTTGTGGAGCTGTGCGCACAGGGAAGCACCGGTTTTATGCAGCAGTTATAATGTGGCATAATCTCTGCAGTATTGTCACTGTGCTGTCCTGTTTCTGCCTCCAAATGTGTACTGTTTAGTCCAATACACAGAGCTGAAAATGATCTCAAATTATTTATGAGCTGCCGAGCACCCACCCGGGGGTAGGTGCTCGTCAGCTCGTCTGGGGCTGGGCCTTTCCCCGCGGGGTCCAGCCAGGCACACCTGAGCGGCGTCAGGTCCTCCCGTGGACCCCTCCTCCCGTGGACCCCTCCTCCCGTGGATCCATCACCTGCACGAGGATTCGTAAGGGGCCAGTGCAGAGAGATCTGGGCAGCAGTCGAAGGGCGGGAGCCTCAACGTCTGGATCTCCGGACGTGGAAACTGGCTGTGGGAACATGGATCGTCACCTTGCAGATGGGGAAGGAGCCTGAGGTTATGCATTACTGATTAGATTTAGAGGGCCTCACCTCCATGCACAGCTTGTGCTCTGGGTCCGACTCCTTGAGAGGGGTGGGACTCCTTGGGAGGTGTGGGCTTATTTATTGCTCCACAACTCAGCTGCTGTGTGTTGGAATTCACCCCAGTGAATGAGAGGGTCAAGTCCCTGCGGTTTGGGCCAATGACAGGTCTCTCACTTGTGGCCTATGAGCAGAACAGCAGTGCAGAGTACCTGGCCTTCTTGGAGTCCCTGGGAGGGGTCCTAGACAGTGCACTGATGGGTGACTCCATGTGTCTTTGAAGAGAGGGGGAGAGCTGTCAACCGATCACCACCTGGTGGTGAGTTAGATCCACTGGTGGGGGAGAAAGCCAGACAGACCTGGCAGCCCCAAGTGTACCATAAGGGTCTGTTGGGAACATCTGGCAGAGCGCTCTGTCAGCAGCATCTTCAACTCAGTAGTGGCCATGTTCTCTGCCTCTATTGTTGATGCAGCCTCTCGTAAGGTCTGTGTGTGTCATGGCAGCGACCCCGGAACTCGGTGGTGGACACCTGAAGTAAGGGATGCCCTCAGGCTGAAGAAGGACTCCTATCAAACTAGCAAACCCCAATGCATTAAAACTAAAAGATTAAAACGTGGTGTCGAGGTGCACCACGATATAAATGCAAAAAACTGATGTTAAACCGGAATTAGTTTAGTGTTTACGCTAGCTTTAGCCTCGTCTCACAGGGCCACAATCTTGGAATACTAAATGTCTTTTTGCAATTTGCTGAGATCAGCCTTATGAAAGTATAATTCAGGCACAATTAAAATTGTATTTATTGAGTTAATATTAGTTATGTTTAGTTACACAACTTGGCTGGAGTTGCTGCTGGTCCTCCAATGACTGCATGGGGGCATGACTAGCACCAATCACCATAAGCCGGTCCCAGGTCCCAAGCGTTTCAGACCCCTTTGGAAGGTAGTACCTGCAGCAGTCTGCTTTGAAATCCTAAAAGCATGCAGTTTGGATTGCTTTGTGCGGTGGAAATGCTCGGTACCAGCCCTATGGAAACGAGGCTTAAGTCTCTGGATTGGTAGACCGGGGTGGTGGTTCCTCTGTATAGAAAGGGGGACCGGAGGGTCTGTTCCAACTACAGGGAATCACACGGGGTATAAACGTATGAAAATACAACTCACTACACCGCTGAATCAGTGGGAGCCCTGCTCTTGTTTCTTCTTTCATTCTTGTTCACTTTTGTTTCTTTTAAAAAACTTAACTTTAAACTTTTAATCCAGGGTGCTTATTCTCCATGTGCCAAATGCTGTTTTGAAGGTTTCACTGCCTCGTTCGCATTTCCCCGCACATTACGCAGAGCGGACTCGCCGCGTGAGACTCACCTGTAGAAACAAACTCTTATTTTAAGTAGCACTCCTGGTATCGACTGTTAAATTGATCTTTCTTTTTATTGGAGGTCGTAGGCTCCTCTTCTGGCTCTTCAGTTTGGCCTCTTCCCCTTTGCAAAAAGCTCTCCAAAGACTTTTGTTTTTGGCTCATTTTCACGAGCTTGTGGGTCTATGTTTGGGTGACATGTCTGACGCGTTATACATGATACGTCATCGTGGAGACAAGAGCAGATCCAGCACAGATATAATAAACTCGCCGTTGTATCAAATGGATTTCTGTGGTGATTTCCTATCAGGATTTTCATTATATATCTACAGACAAGCTTATTATGTGTCATGAGGGACGGGCAAAAGTTACGTCGGAGAAGATGCGGTCAGTGATAAATTATTTAGTGTTTTTGTGCGGCCCGGTAGCAGATGCGTAACGGACTGGTACCGGTCCCTGGCCCGGTGGTTGGGTTGCTTTAGGAGATGTGCATTGCTGGCAGCAAGTCAGACCTGTCCCCAGTGCATGCTGGACTCCGCCAGGGCTGTCCTTGTCACCGGTTCTGTTCATTATATTTATGGACAGAATTTCTAGGCGTAGTCAGGGGCTGGAGGGGGTCAGGTTTGGGGACCACAGGATTTCATCTCTGCTGTTTGTAGATGATGTTGTCCTCATGGCTTCATTGAATCAGGACCTGCAGCTTCCACTGGGGTGGTGTGCAGCCGAGTGTGAAGTGGCTGGGATGAGAATTAACTCCATGGTCATGGTTCTCGACTGGAAAGAGGTAGCTTATTCACCAATGAGGAAAGGATGGAGCGTGAGATTGACAGGCAGATTGTCTGTAGTATCACCATATTGGACTATTGTGGTAAAGAAGGAGCTAATGTAACTGGGCTGAACTTGGCCGTGCAAAAGTCCAGCTTGGTTGCAGGAACTACCCATCTGTGTTCGTTGTTGATTGTCGTATAGCTTATCTGCGTTGTGTTAATAATGGCCAGCACACAGAGTGGTTCTTCGTATTTAATCTGTTAACCAACATAAATACTGGTCAGGAAAACCACGGCCCACACGGAGAGCGGCACTCTCGTGCCCGACTCTCGTGAACTGGCCATGTAAAATACAATTAAATGAAAAGGTTTTACAATAAAATATAATAAAATGTACCGGTTAACCGCTCACACGGAGAGCAGCACTCTACAAGGGCAACAAGTCACGTTAGCATTCAAAAGCTGACCTGTCACGACATGTGTATCAGTCCATTACTGTGTAATAACCCATTAGTGCTACAAAATATCAGTTAATTAATGCCCTACATGACATAAATACAATGTACACTTAGGCAGTGATTGTATAATGAATCATTAAACAGAAATACACAATTTACAATGACAGAGCTAAAGACAGTGACCCACCTCGTGCCCGACTCTCGTGAACTGGCAACGTGTTCGCGATGCCAGGGGCACTTATCACTACCGGTCACCACAAGAGGGCGCTACTCAATTAAAATATATGAGCCCAATTAAATGTAATGACAAGTGGAATCAACTACTACGTAATCTCTGTTACACTAAGTCGAAATGCAAAGCTCTCGATTTACCAGTCAATCTACATTCTACCCAAACATGGTCATGAGCTTTGGGTAATGACCAAAAGAACAAGATCCAGATACAAGTGGTCGAAATGAGTGTCCTCTACGGGCTGGCAGGGCACTCCCTTAGAGGTAGGGTGAGTAGCTCAATCACATGGGAGGAGCTCCGAGTAGAGCAACTGATCCTCCACGTTGCGAGGAGCCACCTGAGGTGGCTTGATCATCTGTTCTGGATGCCTCCTGGATGCCTCCCTGGGGAGGTCTTACAGGCATGTTCCACCAGGAGGAGCAGAGCTCTAATATTTTGTTATAAGCTGCCACGTCTTTGTGAATAAATTAGTGTGTCCTAATGGAAAAGATGAGCATGTTTACAAAACAGCTGGGAATGCTGGGAATGAGAATCATGTCCTCCAAATCTGAGGCCATGGTTCTCGACTGGAAAAAGGTGGCCCGCCCTCTCCAGGTGAGTGGAGAGTCCTTGCCTCAAGTAGAGGAGTTCAAGTGTTTTGGGGTCTTGTTCACGAGTGAGGGAAGTATGGAGTGTGAGACTGACAGGCAGATTGGTGTAACGCCTACAGTGATGCGGTCGCTGTATCAAACTGTCGTGGTGGAGAAGGAGCTGAGCCAAAAGGCAAAGCTCTCGATTTACCAGTCAATCTACATTCCTACCCTCGCCAATGTTTATGAGTTTTGGGTAATGACTGAAAGGACAAGATTGCGGATACAAGCAGCCCAAATGAGTTTCCTTCATAGGCTGTCCAGGCGCTCCGGACACGAGAGAAGCTCGGAGTAGAGTCATTGCTCCTTCACGTTGAGAGGAGCCAGCTGAGTAGGCTAAGGCATCTGTTATAACAAAGGCAAATGGTGAGATGTCTTAATCAGACTTGTTCCACTGTGCTGAGTGGTTTCCAAAGTTTGTTTTTTTAGGTTTTTTTTTTTTTTTACCTAATTTAATACACCTCTATATAGGAACCATTAGTTGCAGAAAGCACATCAAGACAGTACTCTTGCCATGTTTGCTGTAGCACAGCCTCATCAATGGTTGCAACATCTGTTATCTTTTGCTTTAGTTCAGTAATGTCCTGTATCTTTGTTCGAAACACGGTATCTATATTTAACATAGCCCCATAGAAAGAAATCCAGAGGTGTGATATCTGGTGAACGTGATGGCCACAGAATGTTTGATTGAGGAATTCACAAACACGCAGATCCCAATGTGGTGGGACACCATCTGGCTGGAAAATGACGGTTGGTTGAAGGTCCTGTAGTTAGTTGTGATACCACATATTCAGTCAAAAGGTCAACCTGTATAACCAACGAGTTCAATAGAATAAATCTAATGAATATATCTTATCAATTGCTGTTGTAATTACATTTTTAAATTGTAAAAAGTTTATTGTATTGTTAAAGTTTATTGTAAACTTTATGGACACCAAGTATAATGAATCTGTCAATTACTATAAAAGAGTTTGTACAGTATATATGGTGCAGTCTTTTGACTTGTTTTTAATTTTTGATGTGTGCTTTAGTGTAATTTTATAGTGTTTAATGAATGGTGTTTTTGCATGTTACTTACCTCCTGTTCTTGTGTCCTGGTGCTTAAAACGTCCCCTCCAGAAACAATTTCCCTTTTAAGGGTTCAGGCTGGACCAAGACAAGAAAATGTATAGGGGAGAAAGAATGGTTGTTTTATTGGTAAATAAGTTTTAAAGTTTATTTAGTGCATGGTTTTCGGGTTATGTATATAGTTTTGGTTTGGGGGTTTGCTTTATGGAGAGATTAGGTTAATATTTTAAAGCTAATATTGATTTGCTGTTTTAGCTTCCACAGTTTTATCCAATTACACAGACCAGATAAAAGGCACCTCATCCCACTCTGGGGTCTGCTGCTGGGGAAAAAACTGCTGCCTGACCTCCATATTGCACATTGCACTTTATAAACTAGTGAATTGAAAACTGATTTTTTTTTATGTCTACCTGCCTTTTTGTTTTTACTTGTCTAACCTACATCACAAACCCATAATTATCTTTTACAAAAGTTAGACTTTGATTTGTGAACTTAACTTGTTATAGCCTTGATATTTTTTTTAATTGTTGATATGTATTGGAAAATACAATAGCCCCATTCCATGAAAAGTACATTTTGTCTCTGCATGTTTTCAAGTTTACCTGTATTGCTGTGTCACCTATAGGAGAGACTGACAACAAGCACATGCATGTCAGGACAGGTGCTTTGTGATCCAACCACAGTGTACAACATAACATGACTCCAACCTTTCTGAGAAGAATAGATGTTAATTTGTGAGCAGAAGTTGGTACTTTTTTGTTGTTTCATGATGAGAAGGTTTAGTCATTCTGACTTTGAGGTTGCTTGGTTTATTGTGACTAGACAACCAATTATCAAATGTGTTCTGACATGTTAATTATTTTCCTAAATGATGCAACACTTTTTATGAGCATATGCATGAAATTAAGTCTGTGTGAGTGTGTAGTATACCAAACTAACTAAATGGCCCTCATTGGAAAAACCTTTCTCCTGGGAAGATAAATGGAACAGTTGCAAAAATAAATTATCCATATGTTTGAATGTGATGGTATTTGGACTAGAAACCTGCATGAATGGAGGTATATAAAGTGTATTTATCCAAATTTTAAAAATCTGCTTTCTTTCTTAGGATGATTTAACTAATATAATTAACAGCAAGTGTCAAAAACAAACAACTTTAAATAACAGCTTTGATTTAAAATGTGCTTTACAATCTTGAGAGGCATCTCAAAGTGCTATAGTACAGACACGATTATCTCTTTCTCCCCAAACTGTTAACAAAACATTTAAAACTCTGGGACAGACTGACTGAAACTTGGCTTCCAATCTGGGCTCTTCCAACTCCTCTGACCACCATTTATTAATCAAAATGTCTTGCCTAGGGACACAACAACAGTATGCACTAGTCAGAGCTGAGATTGAGTCAGTGCTTTTCAATCCAACAATTTTCAGGTTTGTAAGAGAACAGTTTCTCAAGAGCCACTGCTGGACTAACTGTTGTAAATTCTGGTAGAAACTGAGACTCACCACACCTCACAACCTATTATGATCTGGTGTTGGAAGTGGACAGAAATGACTATTACTTTAGACTATAGTGAAAGTTTGTAAACCAGTGACTAACTAATTGTAACAAATCCTTGTGGGAAGTGTACATCTCTGAGTTGCAAGTCACCACACCACGTAATCCTATTATTTCTTCCAAGAGATGTTTTTCTGTCTCTCCCACTGTCTCCGCTTATTCACTCTTGCACATGTTTGAATGCAGAATTGGGCGCAGTGGATAGTGGGTTGTAGTCGGACCTTTCCTTATATGGGCGTTGATATGGGCAAAGGGGCATTGGTCAGTGGTCAACGGATGTGGGCCACTCCACCACACCACCCACCAGTTTCCACAATGAGACCCGCTTTTTCTGTCCTGCCAGGCACTTCCCTTTGAGTGTATTCCTGGCATTGGAAGTCTGTCATTTTGGTATTACGGATGCTTTTTAGCTTTTGTAGTGGTACACACAGGTCTGCTTACTTTGCACTTCTTTCAAAAATCTACTCAAAACCAAATGTTGATATGATAATCCAAGTTTTGAGCGGTGGGAGTGAAACCAGGTCTAAGAGAAGATTTGCAGTATGGGAAAAGAAACCATGCAGTTGAGGATGATTATCTTGTGAGGTCATTTGTAATTTGCCCGCAGGAGCCAAAAGTGCTACATTGCACAACATCACGGGGTAAAAAAATAAATAAACAAAGAAGAAAAGGTGGTGTCCAAAGTGCCATTGTGGAATTACTTAAACTTTTTCAAATTTAAATAACAGTGAGCAAGTTATAGTTTGTTTTAAAATGTCAAATTGGTCTGCAGCAATGCCCCTGTGCACCAAATTGACATTTTAATGTTAAATTACAAGAGTCTTTCAGTATTTATTAATAACCAGTGGTGGAAGAAGTACTCAGTTCTGTTACTTAAGTAAAAGTTCAGATACAGAGGTAAAAACTTATTCAAGTAAAAGTAAAAGTATCGCATGGCAAAAATTTACTTAAGTTAAAGTACTCGTTTAAAAATGTACTTTAAGAGTAAAAAGAAAAGTATTTCACACATGTGTTGTTAATTTTCTAAAGTGTAAATGTAGTGCTATTGATTAAAAATGATATTTTGGTAATAACAGTAACAATGCAAATCAATTTATCAATTTTTCTTATGTATTTTGTGTATTTATTTTTGTTTGCTCAAAGACTTGAAACTTTAGTCAGGATGTTACCACCCCTCAAATCATATAAAAAATACTTTTACTTTTCAGTCCCGTTCAAAAATGTAGTGGAGTAGAAAGTAAGAAAGTAGAAAGTAGAAGTAAGTAAGTAAGTATCCACTGTAAAATGTACTTAAGTAAAGTACAGATACCTACAAATTCTACCTAAATGCAATACTTCACTACTTGTACTTTCTTACCTTCCACCATTGCTAATAACTATTGCAAAGAGTACATGTTTGTCATTACAGGCTGTATCAAACATTGGCAATGACTCTGGAAAATGACCTGAATTCTTTATTTTTAGTGCCTCATAACTCTCTGAAACAGTAATTTATAGTTTATCATATCACAGCCTGACAGAATTGGGTTATTGTAAAGACATGGAAAAATATTTGGCCGGCGTCCGTACAAATTGTCTCAAATGGAATACAAAACAATAACAACGTTTTTATTCAACTTGAATAATTGTGGCTCGTTGGTAGAACATTTGCCCACATGTCCGAAACAGTTAAGAGTTTCTGTTAACAGTCAAAATTTTCCAGAACCCCAAATGTTGTCTTACCTAATCGAACACTATGGCTGCAGGCTAACTACAGATTGGGGAACACAGACATGTTCGTTACCCTCTTGCACTTGGTTGCATGTGTCATTTCCTTGGCCCTCCACGTCACCTTCTATGTTTTACGTGCTTGGTAACTTCCACTAGACTGCGAGTCATAGCCACTTGTGAAATCCTTGACAATTTAGATCTTTGTCACACAGGGTAACTTAAGCTACCATAACTGTAAACATAAATAAATGCCCATCAGAACACTTAGAATTATTTCCTAACTGACTGTCTTGGTTTTTCAGACACTGAGAATACATGAGAGGAAAAGCGACTAGACAAAAAATGCAAATCTATGGAAAAGAACGGGAATATTTGCCAGTGTGGCCAGAGGTAGGTGCCAAGTATGATGTCACGGAGCAAAGCAGCCACAATATATCCAGTCCTTATTCATTTTTCATCATCATAGCTAATCATCATATCATTCTGAGCCATGCTATAAATGCCAATATCAACATAAAAGACCACAAAGTTTAACTAAAGAGTCAAGACATCTTCTATTTTCAAGGAGGCTACACAAAAGTTTCAAAAATACTTCAGTGCTTGTGTCAGGGTATGAGAAATGAGACAAGGTTCATGACTATAACTTAATGATAGCATGAGTGTTACATGGGTTATAGTAGATTCAATGTGCTGAAGGGAAATGCTGAAGCCATTACGTTTAAAATGTCACTTCTTTTCATGGCTTTGTTTTAATAGATTCTCAAATGACATACTTTTGACTTTTACCAAAGCCCATATTTCAAAGCTACAGCATATGTTCTCAGGTAAGAACAGTCAAATCAGTTTGGGGGATAGTAATAGCCCACAAGGGTAGTCTACATTTTTTTCTTTAAAGCAGAATTTATTTATTTTCTATTACTTTTTGAAATACAAAACAGGAACTTCCATGTCTGAACGTTAGCATTTCCATGGTAAACGATAAAATTAGAAAAAATATTTTATACTGAAATGACAAATCAGGTCTTTCATGTCTGAAGGTTTTATGCAACACAACACCTTAAATTGGAAAATGCAATAATTTTATAATATAAATGATGATAGAGGCCTAGAACTTACATATATATATATATATATATATATATATATATATATATATATATATATATATATATATATATATATATATATATATATATATATATATATATATATATATATATATGTATATGTGTATATATATATATATATATATATATATATATATATATATATATATATATATATATATATATATATATATATATATATATATATATATATATATATATATATATAAAAATAAAATGATGGCATGATTGTTGATGGTATGCCCTACTTTAAAAAAATAATTACAAAATCCAATGACTTTCAATAAGGACTTTGAAGTTTTATGTATTACACCCCATGTAGGTTCCATACTAAATGGATCCACATAGATTATCCACTCCAACAGTCCCAGACATAGACGGGGCCCACATACAATGCTAGATTAATGTTCTTCATTTGTCCAATGTAATATTCATAAAATACCCAAAATGTAGGCTATGAACTTAGGTTAGCAGTACCATGAGCATAGAGGACACATACAAGTTTTTTCATTCTCATTTTAAACAAGCCATGCATCACGTGAATGCTCAGAAGCTACAGAATTCACTCACTGAGGTGCAGAGGCTAACCTGGCTCACTCCAGATTGATATGCTGCTGTGTGATTGTCAGCCTGCCCGCTTAACCTTACAGGAGTCTCTCAATCAGAATCAGAATCAAAAGACTTTTTTTTGCCATTGTCAGTGAACACAGCTCACAAACTAGAAACCTACTTAGGTGATAAAGTGCAACATAAAACACTGAAAAAGTACAAATAAGCATGCATAAAGTTACAAAAATGATGTGCTTAAAAATAAAATAAAATACTTAGGTAGATATATACAATAACAACAACATCAGAACAACAGTGCAAACATGGCTTATTAAGGTGACTGGTATTGTAAACTGTCCAGTTTAGTGCAGACAAGTGTCAATGGTACAGATGATGGATTCTCATGAGTTTGTGAGCTCACAAATATCATGAGAATCCATCTTGCTGTGTAGAGGCTGCACTAGTACTGATTACTGATAACTGATTACTGATTAACTGAGGGTGCTGGTTTGTGAGGATTCTGATCAGAGAGAGTCCTTACACTTTCTTTAATGATTTGTCCTTTGCCCTTTAGTTAACACCCAAGCTTATGAAACCATGATGGGTTTGCAGTTCAGGGTCACAGCATAAGACGCAATACAAAGAAATTTCCGTGGGGTAATTTCATTCCAGAAATTGGTGACTAAAATGGATTGTAAAGATTTGGGTGTCCCTGACCTTCTGCATTTTGCACGTTTGGTACATGATTGGCTATGACCACAGAGAGGGCGGGGTCTATATTCTGGCTGCACCAATAAAACTCAGCTGCTACTTACCACAGTGAGAGAAAAACACAGTTGGGATGTGCAGACTTCTACTAGAATGAACTCTCTGTTGTGACTTGTGCATCTTTGATCGCATTTAGTTTTGCGCTGGTTTGTGAGACTGCTTCACTTTTTGTGCGTTTCATTGTTCCTCACTTAGAAGTTGTATGTTTTCCAAAATGTCCAGGACAGCGAACAGCCTTCTCGTCACTCTGGCCATCCTTTTCATTTGGCGAGTGGAAAAACTAGCAGAGGCCTGTAGCTGCTCTCCTGCGCATCCCCAGCAGGCCTTTTGCAACTCAGACGTCGGTAAGTGAAGAAACATTTTACGCATTTAAGTTAAGGAGTTATTCCGCTTTACAGTTTATGCCCAGCACACAGGCTCGGGTCCATAATAGACTATAGTGGCCTATTATTTACACATCTGGAACTATGGAAACTTCTGACTCATTCTTGATGCCCCCTCCCACCTCTGTAATGTCCTGTTGACAGTGGAGAAGTTTTATAGCCCACAGTCTTATTGCAGTGCTTTGTTCATATGGTGGTGGGCTGTAGTAGGTGAAAAAGTCCCCATGAGCTACTTGTACTTTAAAGTTGGCTGGGCATAGTCCTTGTACCTAAACTATATACTCTATGTAGTGTACAAAAATATTTCATTTGGTTAATTGGGCTTATAGTTCAACAGTAGGTTGTCTGTTCTACTATTGGCTTTTCATGGTTTTGGATGTGAGGTAGGCTGTGAGTGTCCCAGTGTAAAGAAGAAGTCCATTCAAAAGTTGTCCTTGCTTTTGGATCCAAAGATTTTACAATGTTCTCTTTCAGAGGATACACTTTATGGGATACCATGTATACAGCATTAGATGAGTTTGAAATAAAGCTTCATTTTATGTTTGACCAACATTTCACTTAACCAGTGGTAACAGAAGTCCCATAAGAGCTGAGTTCAGTTAACAAACTTTGACAGAGCCACTAAACACCAGGGCCATTGATACCTTTAACTCTCCATACACTATCAGGGTGGTGGTATGTGTCTGAGATGGAAAAAAAAAAAAGAAAAGTGATGTTTTGGCACATTAAGTTGTTGGCAGAAACTTTGCAAAGGCGACTGACTTCCCGCTGTAATGATGTGGTAATTCTGCACAGTAAGACATTTGAAGGAGAAACTACCATTTAGTGAAAGTATGACTTACTCAACACAGAAGTGTGGGGTCAGTTTGGAAAATTACTCAAATGTATTTATCAAGCTTTTTATAACAGCTAATCATTTAGCTATTTAAACAACTCTGTTTTATTTGGTTTACCTCATTTCAGTGTTTCCTTAGTTTGTTTTACTGTTCAGGCATAATGTTCTTTTCCTATGTCCAGTCCAAAGGAAAAGTGTCTTTTGGCTGGAGTTGAGGAATGCCGCTGGTCATGCTGTGTCATGTATTTGCTTCCCTCTGGTTCCTCCTAAAAGTGAATGGACTTCCGGTATAAACAGCCTGTGTGCAAGCTGTTTAAACAAAGAAAACATTAAAACCAGATTTCCCATCATGCAATCAGACTTAATCAACTGGGGCTTGCTTCACTATAATAATAGTATGAAAGAATATCAATATGAATATGAGCTGCTTAGTGCTACTTCACTTCACTAATTCCAGCCACTGAGTGGGCTCCTGGAGTCAAGCAAAGCGGGAAAGACCCTACAATTATATGATTTCTTTTTCCTGGGCAGTATTTACTGTATGGGTTTGTACAAACAAACATTTACTGTAAGAATGGCCATGACTATAACTTACTGTATGAAATCCTAAGGCTTCTATTTCCCCCCCACATTCACCAGTATTTATTTATTTATTTATTTATTTTTTAGATTGTACATTTTTTGCAGTAGAAGAATATTTCTAAACTGCCTTTTCCATAATGGGATTAAAATGTGACATTCTCCTTCTTAATACTAATATAATACAAACTGCATGCTGATGCAGCATGGTTGGTCATTACCCAGGCATCTGATTGTTCACATCTGCTTATGATTGAGTCTCCTGAAACCAGCCTTTACCATAATTTTGTATATTTCATGCCAATATAGTTTCATTACTTTATATGTCACTAGCGATTTGCTGTGATTGGCTCTCGATCAATTGTCAGCACACTTGTACATCTGGAATTACATGAAAGAGGTTTGCTTAAGGCGTTACTCATGATTTCCATTGGACACATGCTTTTTAGTCTCTGTAGCTTCAAGGCTTATCCATATTGGTCTAATAATATTTGGCATGAATTATTACAGTTTTTCCTTGACTAAACAGTGAATCTTGAGTGAAAAGACATGACGAGTAAAATAAAAAGGTAGATTTGCATGTCAGCATCTTGATCCAGACTGCCCTGCCGAGAAACAGAGGCCCGAAACCATTCGAGTTCAGCGTTTAAGAATGCTGACTGGTTTCCTCTGTGCTTTGAGAGGGCAGGCACAAATTCCTTCCTTTGATTGCAGCTGATGAAACACTGATGTCCCACTGTTTCGCAGTACCTGGCGCATGCTGAAAGCCTCATAAGCCAAAGCAATGTGATGTGGGAAACTACCTTTTAAGTTCACACATGTAGAGATCAAATGTGTTTAGCAGCATTATTGCAAATGTAAACCGCTTTGTGCATTTCAGTTATCCGAGCAAGAGTGGTTGGCTCTCAGGTGATTGATGCTGGCAATGACATCTATGGGAATGCCATCAAAAGAGTCCAGTATGATGTGAAGATGATCAAGGTACTGCTTATAATCTGGCTTTCAAATATTTTCCTGTTTGTGATCATTTTTCATATAATGTTTTGTTTCTACTATAAGATGTTTAAAGGTCCAAACCAGAATTTTGATATGATCTACACTGCACCCACTTCTGCCGTGTGTGGGGTGACTCTAGAAACCAACAGCAAAGAGTATCTTATCGCAGGTATAGCACCAACATTTTAAAAACTAGTTTACGAATGTCTTGTTTGTTTATAACTGTTTTTGTACAATTAATAGGTAAATTGGAGTCTGATGGGACAATGCACGTAACCCTGTGCGACTTCATTGAACCTTGGGAGGGGCTAAGTGCTACACAGAAGAAAAGTCTTGTTCAGCGCTATGAAATGGGTTGTGACTGCAAGGTAGGATTTTATTTATTTATTTTTCATGTTTTATGTTTTGGAAATTAAAAGAAGGTTTGCATTTAAATGTTTTTGTTGTTGTTTTTTTTTGTTTTTTTAAGATTACTCACTGTACCTCCATCCCCTGCACAATCAGTGGACCAGCAGAATGCCTATGGACAGATTGGGTGATCGAAAAGAGTGTGAATGGAAATCAGGCCAAGCATTTCGCCTGTATCAAGAGGAGTGATGACTCCTGCGCCTGGTATAGAGGGTCTGCTCCACCAAAAAAGGACTTCCTGGACATTGAAGACCCTTAAGTCCAGCACTGTGTTTTTTGAAATGTCTGCATTTACAAGGAATCTCACATGCAATAATTGTACAATACAAATGCAGGACTCTTGTACCACAAAACCTGCACTTCAAAGTCAACTACTATAAAGCACTTCTTCCCCACAAACCACTTAACTTTGAGCTGATATAAAGGGGTCTTCTTAATGCAGTATTACATTATACCTGTATTCATGTGCTGATGTCTTTGTTTGTACTATAACTATAATTAAAGTAAATGTTTAAATGTTTAATCAGTAGTTTTACTGGAAGCTGGCAACCAGTCATTATGTCAAACAAAGCACGAGAACTGCCTTTTGCCTGTTGGTTTAGCATTTTCAGTGTGTTTTTAATGTTTTATATTCTTCAAATAATGTTGTTAACAAAAGGAGTAAATGCACTTTGCACACATGTGGATCAACAATTGTTCTATAATAAATGTTTGCGGAGGATTGAATCTTCCTTTTTGTACTTTCCTGCAATATTTGATCAAATCTTCATTTGCTTTAGTAGGCCTATTACCTTGCTATTTTTATTTGATGAGTAATGAACACAATGAGTAATTTTTTTCAACAGTTTGACAGCTGTCTCTGAATGCAGCCTGGGTAAACAATGGAAGAACATAGTTAGAAAGAATAAAGTGTCATGAACAAAATGTGACAGTCTCCATGTCTTAGCCTATTGCCTATTATGTTTAAACTAAATCATTTTACTCATAAAAAAACAATTGGCATGCAGTTTAAATATGACACGTTGACTTATCAGGATCTTCAATAGCCGACCCATAGCTTATTACATTTAACCTACAATGTCGTTGCCACCTGGCGGAGAGTCTTAGATAGGCATCCACAGTCTTTGACAGTGACAGTACCTCAAGAGACTTGCAGTTCTCATGTGCCATCAGCGACCCAAAGTGTGCCAAATGTCACGTTGCATGGCTCGTGTTGCACAAACGCAAGCCAAGTGCTGCATAGATCTGAATACTGAAGAAGGGCAACTAATTGATAGATTAATTACTGAGAGTCAGTTTCTATGTGCCGTAAGCACAAATCAAGTGTCCACCAAGCAAGTTCAAACAAATAAGGCCGCTTATCTCATTAAAAAACTGTTACCATGTATCATTCCAACTGCATCAATGGTAAACAGCGGTCTCTTGTTGTAGGCCTACAGCGCAGCGCCAGTCTGTCGTTTGATTGGCTAACACAATGTGCGTCTACGTTGCTCCTTCTGTGATTGATTCTTTAACACTGTCAATCAGGCTTTGTCCCGCCCTCTTATAATGCAGCATGGGCGAAAATACCAGATCCGAGTGCTACAGCTGAGAAAGCAAGACCTTCTTAGACTGCGCATTTCTCTTTCTAAGCAAAAGGTAAGCGAGTGATTGGAATTTGATTGGATGTCAGGTTCATAAATCTGCACTTTGGACATCATGTCGTAGTGTAAATTGGACGGATTAGGCGTCTACAATTTGTCAACCCCGGGAACGCCAAGGTGCTAAAGCACATTGCAGCTCACGGAGACGCGAGCCACGTTAAGTTAGCCGCTAGCTCCTGTGCTAATGTTTCTGTGTCTGTCAAAGATGGACAAACGTGACAAAGCAGCAACTTCTTCTTACTGTATGGCTTACACAATACTACACATGTTATGCTTCACATGTTAACGAGGAATAAGATGTGGCATTGTCTCCATATTGCGTAAAGCCCTAAATCCAGTGTGAGCATGATTAGCAGCAGTGTAGCTTTCTAGCCTGTGACTGGCTCTGACGATTGGCACATGTAAGGTAGATTGTAGACATACTTTTAAACTAAGAAGAATGACAAACAAAATCTACTAAGAGGCTTTCATTTAGCAAGCGAATTTTATGTTATTTAGGCCCATTTAGGTTTTTATTTAGGGTAATCTGGATGAAAAACATTCATGCCTCTTTCCGCTGTAAGTGTTAGAAATGAGCGTTTGCAGTGGAGCAGTCATAGAGGTACAGTAGAGGGCTTTCCCGCAATCATCGCTGTTCGATCCCCACTTCCAAGGTAGTTAATTTGCATTGTGTCCTTGGGCAAGGCACTGTGTAATGCTAGTTTATGAATATGTCTGATTATATTAAAGAGGCACCCTCCTTTGCAAAGGGAATGTGCATTGAAAATAGAGAAGTGCCTTTAAGATTTATACAGCACTGAATATCACACTTGACTTGAAGTAGGAAAGGTTCTCAAATCACAAACAAATCCTGTATTTATCATGTATTAACAATGCTAATGTTACAAAATGTAATCAACATGAATTTTCATTCCTCAACATATTAAATGTACTCAGTGTAGTACTGTATATTACACCAGACTGTAGACAATATTACACATTATTTGCACAATTCAAACTGTTTTTATGCACATGCCTTTATTCAACATTTTCTTATTGAGTACAGAAGAAAAGTCATAGCAGCTGCACAAAATGGGCTGGGAAAGAATTGATTGTATTCATAAAAAAAAAAAATGCTACTACTTTTTAATATCAAAAAGACACACATGAACAGACTTTGTATTGACCCCATCCACAGCACTACTTTTTAGGGCTCTCAATAATGAAGAAAGAGAATGCTACAAAACTCCATTAGATAGATGTGTGAGTGATTTATTACCTCATAATTACACAATGTTCTAATGTAGGCAACCTTCTTTTTGCGACTGTTAACAACCTGGTCAGCTATTTCTTTTCTTGTCCCAGGTGGTTCTGATGTTTTAGTTGTTTTAGTATCAGCATCCCATGTGAAGGTCATTGTGCCCTTGTGCATACGATGCATGTTCATTCTGCCTTCCTCTCTCCTCTCTTGATGACGTCATTGACTCAGGGAGGACATGGAGGATCAGGGTTGTGTTCATCTGAGTGGGCACTCGTATGTTCTCTGTGCAGTAGTATATTGTTATTGGAACATAAATTCTTATTCTTTTCTGTATATGACCCAGTATGTTTGGTACGGCCCAGTGAAAAAAAAGTTCTATCAAAAATTAGAACAACAACAAAAACATAATTGTTTACACATTTTAAGAACTATTCTTGAGAGAGATTTTTTTTTTATTTTTTTGCAAAACTGACAACTCTTGGAGTGTATTTTAGGGACAGTTTTTTTTTTTTTTTTTAAATGATGGACTAACATTGAATAGCACTATGCAGTATTATGTAATTATAGGTGGGGTATCAGTCAAAGGTGATGCTGTTGAAAGGTTCTCCACTCATTTTACCCCTTGTCAATCACGGCTAACCTGACTGTCTTATGCCGTTTTTCCTGCAGTAATGTTTCAACAATGCCGATAGTAGATAAACTCAAGGAGGCATTGAAACCTGGACGGAAGGAGACTAGCGATGAAGGAGATCTCAACAAACTGCTGGCGTCTTCAGCAAAAAAGGTCCTTCTGCAAAAAATTGAGTTTGAACCTGCCAGCAAAGGATTCTCCTATCAGCTAGACAGTTTAAAGAACAAGTATGTGATCCTCAATCCCAAGAATGAGGCTACACCTGGACAGAAGGTTGCAGAGCCTGTCCAAATCAAAAGGCAAGGTAAGAAGGGACATGGCATCTTAAGAAGGATGTTGTCAGCTTGGAGA
The DNA here is from genome assembly GCA_019594935.1 of Periophthalmus modestus. Lineage (NCBI taxonomy): Eukaryota > Metazoa > Chordata > Actinopteri > Gobiiformes > Gobiidae > Periophthalmus > Periophthalmus modestus. Next base: position 21,508,654 of record JAIEZT010000019.1, read on the forward strand.
TTATTATATTGTATAATGCATGTAATATAAAAAAAAATGTATTTATTTCAGCCTCAGAAAATGTCATTGGAAATCAGAGCGATGGGATCCCAGCTCCTCAGAAATTCCTTTTCCCTGGTAATAAGCTGACCCTTAAATGGGAGCGAGTGTACAGAGTGGGAGCCGGCCTCCACAACCTCGGGAACACCTGCTTCCTCAATTCTACGGTGCAGTGTCTCACCTACACACCGCCACTCGCCAACTACTTACTCTCAAAGGAGCATAGTCGGGCTTGTGAGTAGTGAATAAATTTCACATGGTAAATGCCAAAAGTATTCTCCAAAAGAAAGTGGAATAAATTAACCTTGTGTTTTACAGGTCACCAGTCAGGATTTTGTATGATCTGTGTAATGCAGAATCATATTATCCAAGCCTTTGCCAACACTGGTAATGCCATAAAGCCAGTCTCCTTCATCAGAGACCTCAAGAGTAAGTTGCATCACCCTCCCTTCACATTGCACTGCACTCACTGAAGGTTTGGTGAGACGTCCGACACCTGATTTTTGCTGCCAGAGGCTCACTGACGCAACATCGATTATAGCCTGTCGTGTAACTGCAGCGCGTAAGTGGAGCACGGCATACAAGCTGTGAATGAACACTGTGAAGTGGGAGGAGATGACTAAACACAATATAGCTCACATTTGCCTTAAAATCCCCTTTGCACTGGACCTACTTTTCTGTGCTGGTGAAATGGTGTTGTTCTGCGCCCCTCCCTCCCCGTTTCTCAGATGCCCTCTCTGTCTCCTTGTGACTGCAGCCTGAGAGGAATGGCATTAGCACAAAACGCACTATCCACTTTCTCGGTGTTTTAAGCCAGTACAGACATTTAGCTTATCGGCCTTGTCCTTATCCTATTTAGTTGCAGTTATTATTTTTTTATATATAAAAGTTTGAACTACACATGTCATAAAAGTGTGTTAAACCTCTTTTAGCCTTTGAACTACGCTCAAAGGCTAGCAATCTGATATTAGCATAAGGTTTTTATTACATCTATGCTAACATGCCCATCTAATGACATTTTTAGTTAAATAGTTGCTAAATCTTCTAATTGTAACGATTTTTTTTTTTTTTTAATTTCTGTACTAAATAAACCATGAGTGTGCAGGATAAAAGTCTGGTTGAAACACTGGAGCACTTGCACATAAAGCCTTTTAATGCACTAATGGTTGCGTTTAGAGGCTATAATGCACTTTTATTTTCCTCAGAGATTGCCAGACACTTTCGTTTTGGCAGCCAGGAGGATGCTCACGAGTTTTTGCGGTACACCATTGATGCCATGCAGAAAGCCTGTCTTAATGGATACCCAAAGTAAGGCCTCATAATTTTACAGACTTAAAATTATCATTTACATTTTTCAAACATTTATTTGTGTGTTTTTAGACTTGACAGGCAAACCCAAGCCACAACGTTGGTTCACCAGATCTTTGGAGGTTACCTCAGGTCAAGAGGTAGCTGGAAATCCTTGTTTTTTATATATATATATACACACACATACACACACACACCGTAATTTCCGGACTATAAGCCGCTACTTTTTTTTCCTACACTTTAGAGACTGCGGCTTATGGTACAGTGCAGCTTATTCATTTTTTTTTTCTGAAGATATACAGTGGTCCATCATTTATTACGTTCCAAAAATAACCCGCGACAACTGGAAAAAGTAGAAAGCATTATTTTTTTTTTTTTTACAATTATACTATATGTTTTGCGGCTGCAGGTGTATTTCTCAGTTCCTCTGTCCCCACCTCTTCGTTCTGGTGCCGCTCCGCTGTAATGTCTCGTAATGTTCTTTTTCCTGCAGTCACTGATCCACAAACTAAAGAAGACTCCATCCGCATGGTTACAGCCCTTTTTGCATCCTTGGTAAAACTTATTCTGCTGTCGTCCTTACATTATTTTCCTTCTTCTTTATGTTATTTCACATGTAAAGTCTCTTTTGGACGCGCGTCTTGGCCTGCGGCGCATTTTCAAACATCAGAGACGCCACAGAGCTGATCACCTCCGTTGATGAGGTTTATGTAATTAATACACTAAAGTCACTCTCTCATCCTGGTCTGCAGTGTTCACAAAGACGCAGACCGCAACGGACGATCTGGACGCGCGTCCAGCGCGTCCACAACGTGCGTCGGAGGCATTTGTCCTCAAATACAAAGGTGTCCATCGCGATCTTGATGTGGTTCAGAGTCACGGTGCAGCATCGAACATTTTGGTAAATTTGGCTGAACGCATTCTGTACTGTACAGGAGACACGGCGCATCCTTTAGCCAATCAGGACGCACAACACTCGCCTGCATACACTGTAAAAAAAAGTGTGAAATGTGAAGCGCGCTATAGCGAGGGACCATTGTAATGAACGAACATGAATGAGCTAATTTTTCATATTACTATGTGGGATACCTGCGGCTTAAAATCTGGTGCGGCTTGTACAAGTACAAAATTGATTTTCTTTCTAAAATTAAAGCACGCTGCTTTTAATCAGGTGCGCTCTGTAGTCCGGAATTTACGGTATATATAAATCCACTTTGCTTTTAATGGGCTTGTTAAATTATTAAATTTGTCTTTCAGTGAAATGCTCTATTTGCAAAAGTGTGTCGGATACATATGATCCCTACCTGGACATTGCTGTTGAGATTCGGGTACACTGAGCACGCTTATCTACAATATAATATGCATGTTATTTAAGATATAACCTTATCACTTATGTTTGGGTTACCTGGGTTTTTAGCAAGCTGCCAACATTGTGCGTGCTCTGGAGCTATTTGTCAAACCAGATGTGTTGAGTGGAGAAAATGCCTACATGTGTGCCAAGTAAGATGAGTTGAAATCCAAATAAATTGTTTTCTTATGAGATTTATTTAAGATTGAAATAATATCTTTTATGTAGGTGCAAAAAGAAAGTGCCAGCTACCAAGCGCTTTACAGTTCATCGAACATCAAATGTGCTTACTCTTTCCCTGAAGAGATTTGCCAACTTTAGTGGGGGAAAAATAACAAAGGTGCACTACAACTGTTTGGTCATATGGTCCTTAAGTCTGTGCAAAATATCAATTAAACACTTTCTTCTTCTTCAGGATGTTGGATATCCAGAGTTTCTAAATATCCGCCCCTACATGTCCCAAAGCTCAGGTGATCCAGTTATGTACGGCCTTTATGCTGTGCTTGTGCATTCTGGCTACAGCTGTCATGCTGGCCATTACTACTGCTACGTCAAGGTAGATATATTTTGTTTTAAGTCCCACATTGGAATGGTAATTATTCAATTATTAATTTTCTCACAACACAGGCAAGCAATGGGCAATGGTACCAAATGAATGATTCAATGGTGCACTCTAGTAACATCAAAGTGGTGTTGAACCAGCAAGCTTATGTGCTTTTCTACCTGCGGTAAGTGAGTCTTTTAAACTAAAATATACACCTCTACTCTCCATGTTCAAATTACATTTGTTTTGTCCTCTTAGTATCCCAGAGACCAAGAAAAATGCTGATGGACAGACCATAAAACAGGCAGCACTGAACCCCGGGAAAAACGGTGCAACTTCAGACCAAATTAAAAGAACAAATCTCAATGGCCCTCTATCGTCTCCACAGATCACAAAGGTATCATTTGAAGTGTACAGATTCTGTATATAAGAAGAAAATAACTGGTAAGTAATCCATGCATTCTAACATTTTTTTTTTTGTTTTTTTAGAAACTTGAGCCTGCCCAGCTCCGCAAAATTCAGTCCATGGATGGAGGCTTGGGTTTACCCATTTCTAGAAATGGTTTGAGCAGCCAGTCTCAACCGAGGCTGACCAGTTGGACTGGTGGTTTACCCAAACAGCTGAGCGGCCCCATGGTCATAGAGGAACCCTTCAAAAAAATGAAGAAACCCACTCCTCAGAGCCAGGTGCAGTCACGCAGCAGCACCCCAACTCCTTCTGCCAATGGAGTCGTTCGGACAGAAGGGGACAAGAAGCAGGGCAGTGAGGGCAGGGGTATGGCAGCGTCTACCTCAATCAAGTCTTTGTCTGACTCATCCTCTGCCGACACGACGGATTCAAAGGTAATTCAGAATACATGTGTATTTAAAGCATGTTTGAATTGTAAATGCCAATTCCATTGTGCCATAGGATTCTTATGGACCTAAAAGTGCACCAGTAGGAGAGACCCCATCCACACCTCGCAAAAGCTCTAATGGTGTGGCATCTCCGGCCAAAAGTGTTGAGCGCTCTCACAGCACGGAGGAGCAGAAGACAAAAATAAAGACTGCATCCCTCAACAACATCTCTGCTGAAGCCACCAGCACCATGTCTCCTCCACCTGCCAAAAAGCTGGCACTATCTGCAAAGAAGGTGACCTTTTGCTTTGCCTTACAAAGTTCCAACTCTTAATAATGTAAAAAACATTTTTCTTTTCTGTATAGTAACATTGTTTCATATATGACTTATGCCAATCACACTGTAAAGGAAAGGTCAATTATTATAACAGGTGCAACAAAGGTGAATTACTTCAATTAGTTTTAAGAATGTTAAGTGGGTTGATGGCATCTAGCTGCCATAAAACAATGCAAATTTGTTCATCAAACCTCCAATGTTTTCATCAGTATGTGTTTAGAAAACTAGCAGGTGATGCATATCTGTATAACTGTAATATGGATAGACAGCATAGCATAGTGCATAATATGGATTTACTACAAGGTCTTTTGGTCTACTTTAAACATCCTAAAATGTGGAGGAATATCCCTATTCCTTTTAAGTCGGGTATACTGATATCTTATATCCTGTCTTAACTTGTATTGCTTAATTTGTCTAATCTGTCACATAGTTTCCTTGCTCAGTTTGTCTTTATTCCTTTGCTTTCTTTTCTTAAAAAAACATTTCTAATTCTTACAACATCCTCTCTCCCTTTTGTTCTACTCCCTTCATATTTTTCACCACTCATTGTCCCAATCCTTATTTGAACCCTTCTGTTACATTCATGACTATTTTCTTTAGACCACCAAGTTTTTATTTATGTCGATAACTGCAGGCTCGCAGGGAGAGTCCCAACAGCACTGATGCCTCGCCCTCTTTGCCACGCAAGCTGTCCAGTGACCCTATGCATCAAACTCAACTAAATCCTCTTTCTTTGCCATCAACACACTCTCACAGGTATGACTTTTACAGCCATGTTTTCAATGAGTTAGCTGATATCCTTAAAACAATATAGTAGCTTCATGTTTAAATATGCAAAAAATAATAAACTAAACAAAGCAGCATAATATGTCTTAATTGTAGTGTTACCGATTTAAAATAATTTGAATACCTATCTTCATCTCTCTTTAGAGCTGACTCATTCCATTCACACAAAGTCAATTCCTCGCCGGTTGCTCACACAAGTGGAACCTTCAAACAGCAGAGCCCCCAGACACAACCTCTTCTTTCCCCTCCCAAAAAACTCTCCTCCAGCCTTTCTTTTATCACCAATGGGTTTCACAATCTGGCCCCAAAGATCAGCAAGTCTTTCAGCAGTCTTAACTCTACAGAACAAAAACAACATGTCCACAATGGTATAGATCAAGAGGTCACTCAAAAGAAGAAAAAAAAGAAGAAAAAGAAGAGGCGACATTCTGAGGTAGATTGTAATGTAGTAGCAGTAGCAGAGACACAAGCTGAAAATGTTGAACCTATGGGTGAACCTACAAAAGAAAAACACAAAAAGAAAAGGAAAAAACGCAAGAGAGAGAATGGTGAAGTTGCGGAAAAGGGTTGTTTCCAAAACCATTTAGAAACATCAGCTCAAGATGAAGATTGGTGCGAGGGGGGGATTTGGAGTTTATCGTCCAATTCCGACACTGGAAAGTCTAAAGAAATGACGGGTCGCACAACCCCAGAGCATTGTGAATCCCATCCGATCAATGAGGAAGATAATCACGTTTTGCTAAAGAAGAAGAAAAAGAAGAGGAAAAAGCTCCTTGAGGCTCTGCAGGCCACAGCTTTGACAGGCAGTTTTTCAGAAAGGTGCTTAATAAGTCAAACTTCAAAATATGTTCTAAAAATTATTGGGCATTCTGTCTTAATGTAGTTGTCTGTTATTGTTCTTTTGCAGCTTTGAACAGTTGAAGGCTCCACTTAGTCACAGTGAAACAGAAGATTTGATAAAATTGAAAAAGAAAATCAAGAAGAAGAGATTAAAAGAATTAGGACTGGAGGAGAGCAAACATGTTGAGAATCTTGAGCCAAAACAACTACAGGATCCTCCAACCACAGGAAAGGAAAAGACCAACAAAAAAAGTACTGGTAAGAGCAACTGTGGTTTCATTTGAAACTTTGTGTCCTTGTGCACAAGTAACTAAGAGAGCATGTTGAGGTTAAAGGTAGGGGTGTAACATAATGTCTTAAAGTTACTGTAACATGTGGCCCTAGTGGTTTTAAAATGTCGGTACAACCACACTGAGCAGTAGTTGCCATTTGCTGTTATATACCAAGGACAGTGGCTCAGTGGTTAGAGAATTGGTCTCCCAACCCGAAGGTCGGAGGATTGAGTCCAGCTCGGACCAAGTTCTGTCGTTGTGTCCTTAGGCAAGACACTTCATCCACATTGTATAAAAGTGGTGTGTGTGTGTGTGTGAATGATCGGTGGTGGTCGGAGGGGCCGATGGCGCAAACTGGCAGCCTCGCTTCCGTCAGTCTACCCCTGTGGCTACAATAGTAGCTTACCATCACCAAGTGTGGAGTGAACGAATAATGACTTCAGTGTAGCGCTTTGAGAGGCTTTGATAAAGCGCATTACAAAAAAAATGTAAGACGTGGGTTATGCTGTTGCAGACTGTTTTAGTCCTAGATCTTGCAACCCAAAGTGAGGAGTTCCTTAACTTAAATCTTTTACATAATAGAAAATGCTTTGGAGGAATACAATGTGAAAACATTACTATTAAACGTTTAACATTAAACATTAAATGTATTTTCTAGCCTCTGTAGTATTGTGGGACAGTCAAGTGAAAGATGGATACAAGCGCACCCAGTCACCAGCTCCTGTTTCAAAAAAACAGGACAGCTCAGCTTGTGCTGCTAGTACTGTGTGGGATGGTAAAAAGACTAGTGATGTGGTTGAAGAGCTGCTTAAGAATGCCACTGATAAGGCCTACGGAGCTAATGGTGAGTGCAACATCCTAACTTTATTACCAAGGTATTGCTGCAATTTTTACAAATTTAAATGCATTTCATTCTAGTCCTCAGTTGGGATGGTGAGTCATCTGCAATCAGTAGAGATGCCTCGGAGGATGCACGCCATGCCAAGTGTAACACTGTAATTGATGAATGGGATGAAGAATTTGATAGGGGAAAGGTAAACGTGATGTAGTAAATTGTATGTGCAGCTTTTTATGAGTGTGTTCATTACAACTTTTCTCTTAAACAGGTGAAGAAAGTTAAAAACTATAAAAGAGAGAAGTGGAGAAGCGGCAGCATCTTCCAGAAAATCCAGGACCAGAGGAACAAGTGGTCTGTGACTCCCGGAGGGAGGAGAGCTTTTGGAATCAGACGCTGAGTTCAAACTGAGGAGAAATGTACACTGACGAGAAATGAACACGTGTTCTTTTTCTGACAAATGCCTTTTTTACTTTTACCTTGTGTTCTTTGTGCAACAAGACTGAGAGAGAAGGCATTGTTTAAAAAAAACAACAGGGGTTTTGTGTCCTGATTAACCAATATGAAAATTGCATTGCAAATTTTAGATCAATTCTAAGTTAAGTGTGAACTAATCTGTCATGGGGACTATAACTATGCTTGGAAAGATGCTTAATCGCATGAATTTGGTAAAGGTTACAGTCTCAAAGATAAAGTGGCTGCTAATAACTGTTCACAATCTTGGTCTAATTTGCTGCAGTTCAGCCAAGGGCTCAATGGTTCGATGTGGAAGTGACCTTTCTATTCTTTTTTGAAGCTATCTTACGCCAAATTACATACATGGATCATTATATATTCATCAAATTAAAATTTTTTATTTTATTTTTTATGTGTGCTTGTGGCTTGTTTTAAAGGACAAGTTTTGCCTACCTCTGGTAAAAATAAAACTTTAAAGTAGCCACAGTATTCTAACCATGCATGCTGTTCCATTTATGTTTTATTTCTTTATATTTTCTTGATTTTATCAGTTTTTATTTCAAGTATTTTTATTTTTATTTTTTAAATAATTTGGAGTTTGTTTTATCAACAACTTGAAGTGCAATTGTTTTTGTAATGACAAAGTTAAGGTTGTTGGAGGAACCTAGAAGGGAGCAGTAAAATGGTGCAGCTATTGTTCCATGAAACTCATATCCACCAGTCCTACATTCTCCTGTCTGAAGGTTTGACTTTCTGTAATTAACTTCACAACAATCTTTAATTATTGTATTTAAATAAAATGGTTTTGTTTTAATCTGTAGACACTGTGTTAGACTGTATTACAACATGCTAAGAAATGATTTACACCATCTGTTTTTGTATCTATGCAATATCTACAGGACTTGCTGGTAACTAAAAACTGGGCTGAGCCTCAGGAAGCAACTTTATCCTGTACTTTACCTTGACCATCTGTTAAAAAGATGTTCCATATTGTACATCATGTAGAAACTTTTATACAAGTACCCCAGGTGTCGGAACCAATGGATTATTTTGCACATCCTAGCACATATGTCTAGAAGTTTTATGTCATAAATTCAAAATGCTTTGCAAATATAGAAGATTGTATAGTCAGTGCTGTTAAGGCCCATCCATGCATTTTGTCCATACTAGAGTTGTTGCCTTTAATTGGCTCAAAGAACTTTAAGCTTTTATGATACGAATATTTAAGACAGGTCTTTAATGTACAGTCAATAGTTTGATCAGTTGATGTTGAGGTTTATCTGAGAATGTTCTGGTCCTTTACGTGTATAGGAACTACTTTTCTGTGTCACAAGTTTGTAACAGTTTGTGAGGACTAAACACAGTGACTTCATCCATCCAGTATGACTGGATCATCTACACATTTACAATGATGGTTTGATTTTTGCACCGCATTTTCTGACCAGGGAAGAGGGGAGCTTTCATAGTGAAAGTCTCTTACTGCATTATAGTTGAATATCAGGGTGCAATAAAGTTGTGACTCCAGTCATGTGTCTGTGTCAGTCATAGTGATGAGTAGACGAAGTTTTGTGAGAAACACTTTAGAAGAAGGATAATAAAGTCTTTCGTAAAGTCGTAATTGATCTGAACAACTGTCAAACGAATGTTGCGTCAATTTCAGGAGTCCGCCACGTTACGTCATTACTCGATGGGCATGGCTCGAGGCGCGCCGGCTTCTCCAGAGCGCAGTGGGCAAATATTGACAACACAGAGTGAACGGCAGCCGCAGTGAGAGACCGGCAACTCCAACTACGAAGCCAGCACGCCTTTTAGAGGCAGTCTATCCTCGGCGAGATAAACAGGCTTCAGAGGAAGCGAAGACAGGCTGGAAAGGATCAGGTCTGGACTGAAGCCGCCAGTGGAGCAGGATGCAGGGGAGCACGCACGGTTGGTTTGATCACACCATGGGTCCACACTTTGAGTCTATGTGTGCTCCACTGTCCCACAGAAACGAAGCATGCCTGCGTCACGTGTCTATAGTCTGTCCTGCATGTTGTCCAGGCTGCTGTGTTGTGCGTATTGGTTTTGACAGTTGCATTATCCTTTAAACGTCATAAACAGGTGGGCGCAGACATCAGTGCATGCTCTATGACATGGAGAATTGTAAATGATTAAGATGAAGTCTATGAGAATCTAAAATTAAGTAGTCTGAAGTTACTAATTGAAGTCGACGCCTAACAATTTCTTTGGAGCTGAGAATACATCCAATAGTGCATGGTCATGCTCACAGGTAACCCTGTAATCTGACATAGAGGTGTTTATATCTTACTCCTGGATGTGTTAACATGCACCAGCATAGCAGTTTTGTCTCAATTATTCAACAGTTTAGTTTTCAGCTAAATGTTTCTGAAAATAGAAATGCCCTCATTTCACAACTGCATGTGTTACTTTATAAAAGTAGGGAAGGCTCTCACTTATGACATGCATAATGGCTGTTTGTACTTTCTCAGATCTGTGCAAAACCGTGCCAGTGAAATACAAACAGAAAAAAGCAGCTTGTGTCCTATAGGCCTACTTGTAAAAAGACTCATTTTAGAGTTGTGTTTGAGAGGGTTTTTTTTTTTTTTTGGGTTTGTTTTTTTTTTTTTTTTTTTTTGATGATTCGTATAAATATCTAGTAGCCCACTTTACCACAACCACCTTTTAAAGTTGATTTTGTGAACTATGTTTTTTTCTTCTTGGCAGTTGAACCATGTCCTGGATTCTGGTTACAGATCAGCCAAAGAGTTATGTAATGATCTGTTAATTTGTGATGCATAAAGAGAAGGCATTTCACAGCCAAAACGCTTTGAATTCACTGACAGCTTCTTGGTGTTTCTAAATGAATAAGTTGTGTTCTGTGTGTTGTTTAGCTCATCAGGCAGTTGACAGAGAATGGATTACTGTTAAGACTTGCCTTGCACATTTTTGCTTTTATGTTGTCATTTAGTCCATATCCTTGATTCTCTTCATTCTAAAGTAAAACACTACAAACTTACAGTGGCAGAGGCAGATGAAAAAGGACAGGAAGAAATGGGTGTGCCGTGTGCATAGGAGGATGCACAGAACAGGGTTAGATGAAGGCAGATGACTCACTTGTCCTACTAGAAAAAAAGCTAAGAAAACTCTGTCCAAAATCATTTTATTTGTCCACTTTTGAAACATTTTACTAGGTTTAAATAAGGCAAAGTTTGTTCTATTTTACCCGATCTTTGGGTGTGGTTAAAGCACTTTTTTCAACATGTGTTTTGCTATCCACCTCTTGTCACAAAAGCTCAGTTTCTCTTCAGATAATACATACAAAGGAAGTAGTCTGCCCATAGGTGTGGTGCCAAATGCTGGCTGCTGTGGTTTTGGATGTCATCAATATACAAGCTTTTTTTTTTTTTTTCAACCATCCTTCTTTGAACATTTTATGGGCAGTTTTTTTTTTTTTCTTAATGGTTCTATGTCTCTTATAACATCATTTTCTACTGAAAGCCATGTCATGTACCAGTATATTGACATGTTTTGAGGTTCCTAATTTATGCTGCTCTAGTTTTAAGATACAGTAGGCTACAGCTTGGCTTTGAGGACACTGAAACAGAAATAACAAAGGTAGCTAAAATAAGACAAGCCTTGAGAAAACCTAAAATGAAAAGTGGGTTGTGGTGTGTTGGCCTTGTCAGTTCAATCTTGCTGCCGTTTGAATACTATATTTGGTGTTTGTGAATATTGAGTCCTTCTGGTTTAAATAAAGCTATATTGATTGGTGCATAGGCTAGTTTTCCTATGATTTGAACAGAAAACCAGGTGTTAGTCATCAGAGGTGCTAACATTAGGGCCATATTATGTAGGAGGTCCACCAACTCACTGTCTTTGTGATTTACCTCCCACTGGACCAAAACAAACCTACTGCTGACTGATTTTGGCTTGTTGTTCATTGTCAATTTGAATAGTTCTTGTACGTTCCATTCATTCGCCTTGCACATCAGTTTAATTAGAGTTTATGCCAATTACGAGGTAGAGGTGAAGGTTTTTGAGCGAAAAAATATGATTGCGTCAAGTTTTAGTTATTTTTTTGCAATTTATCTTTTGATAGAATAATTGAAATTAGACAGAACAATGAAATATGTTTTGATAAATTAATATACGAATCCATGCATTTTAGAAGAGCATGTTTTATAGCCAATACGATAACAAAGGATGTGGTGTTTTTTGTATTTTGTTACTTACCATTCACTGTTTACTTAAGCCTGTAAATGGCAACTTGCTGTGTGATCCACTTCAAAAATAACTGAAGCTGAAATGGTCTGGAATCTGTTGTTACGCTGGTCTTCAACCACTAGGGAGCGTATTTGCTCAACATCTGAAATCTGAACTCATCCCTTAAATGAACAGTTTTGTCTTTGATTCTATAGACTGTGGGGTTTTCATCCAGTCATATTTATAGCAGCATTTTTGTAAAAGAAGTACATACTTGCTTATTATGCTAACTGCTTTTCATCCCGTGACAGTGCTGGGCCTTTGGTGATTTGCAGCTGCAGCATTTTCAGCTTCCCCTGTCACAGTGGAAAGTGATGGGGTAATTCCAGTAGCAGCAAAATCTGCGCCTATGACATGTGCATATCAAATTTTGCACGTGTTTGTTACATTTATGAAAGACGCATAACAACAGTCCATCAAGTTATGAGTTGATTCAAAACTGAACATTTAATAGACTGACATCGTAGTTTAGCTGTGTTTAAATGTAGGGCAAATGCGGAAGAATAGTGACCCTGCTCACAGTCAGAATAGATCTTTCTGCATGTTTAGTTATATTGAGTTCTTCTCTGAAACATCATCTTGTAATGTCATGTGGTAATACAGGAAGTTCTCCACTGTGTTTTTAAACCCCATACACCTTTACTAGAATCATTTGGATAATCAGCCCTGGAATTGTAAATGTAGATAGACTAACAATAAAGGATTACTCATGAATGAAACAGAACACAACTCTAGGCATATTTTTGAGGAGGTATCAGCATTATAAAATGGCTTAAAGCTCACGAGAGTCAATTTGACATAATATACGACCTTTAATGCCAAAGCAGCTATGCCTTCATGGAAACAAGCAGGTGCTGACAGACTCCCTAGCTGAAAAGTTACATAGTGCACCTTTAAATAAACGTCACCATAATATTTGTGCTAAATTGTCCTCACTATTTTTGAAATCACCATGTGGTTACCAAGCAACTAAAATCTAAATTAAACGATAAATGACAAAATAAAATGGACAAAAAAAACCTAAACCATATTGCAACATCTTTGGCTGAAAACAATATATTGCAAAACTTATTTGTGGTCCATACCGTCCTGTCCATAACACGCCCTTGTTTACTTGAATATCTGCTGAATGAGACAGTTAAGTAGCACGTGGGAGAGAGCAAGGCAGAGAGAGCAGAGGAGGATGGCAGGAGGCTGAGACACCAGGAGGAACAGGAGCAGTGAGGAAGCAGAAGTCTTCTCTGGGAAAGTCTGAGGAGGAACTTTCCACACACGAATCTGGACTGAAGCGAGAAGAAAGTGTGACGAGCTGCGCATTCACCTCTCTGGGGATTATGGCTCTAGTGCAGTGACACGCTGCAGAACCAGGAGACTATCTGAGGACAAACCATTCTGCATTTGCTTTTTATTAACCTCAGGGAGCATAGGACTGTCCCTGCATGTGTTACCGAAGCTATGGGCACCGTGAGTGAGCTATGTGTGTCCAGTCTTCAGACCTTCTTGTGCCCAGTCAATTCTGGTCAACCACCTCCAGGTATAAAAACGTAGTCCTAATTCATACTGTGTTTTTTACTGTTAACATTTGACTTATATATTTCATCTTGATATAAGTGATAATCACAATAGTTTTATTTACAGTCATACAACTGGATATTATCACATCAGTGCTAAAAAAAAGTGTATTTGTCACACTTGCTTGCCAAACATACTGTCCACAATATCATGGTTAGCTCTATAACAAATCATCCTCTTAACCTGGATAAGCAACTCACAGGTGGATTTGAGCTGTTTGGGGCTCAGAGCAGATGATTCATGTTTCAAATATCTAGCACTAACAAGGCACACCATGTACAACAGATAGTAAAACATTGTGTTGCAGTTGTGAGGAGGAGTGCACTTTTCCCATAGTGACGGTCTATGCCCCCGGCCATGTGTTGACACGTCAGGGTTTACATGGTTGGTGGTGAATCAGCTGACTGCATGCAAAGCAAAGCAAAGGGGGAAGCAATGCTGTCTCGGTGGTTTCAAAATAACTTGATCAGCATCAGCACTGGGCTTGGTTAATGTTTAAATGATGAACATACAAAAAGGAAATTATGAATGTGAATAGGAGAGAACTACATTTGGCATAAGCAACTGATGTGGCATTTATAGTAAGAACCTGATGATTCAAATGCCAACAGGAGGCAATATTGACTGATAGAGCATGATTCTGCAAACAATGTTGCACTGCAGAGTTTTGACAAGATTTTAATTATATAATCCAAACAGTGAGGGAACTGTATATTGTCATGCAAATCCCCTCTTTCAAATTATGTTTATTAAATCTTCTGGCATTTGTTTCTCATATGATAAGACTCAAATATTTCATAAGAAAATACTGTATATTCAAGTTACATTTCAAAAGATATGACAGACTAAACATAACCTGGATGTAAAAACTCCATATCAACAACCTTAATATAAATAGAGCAGCCTACACAAATACAGCAGTTAACAATAAAAAAAGAAAGGGTTTAAATTCAACTTTCCATCATCAAATCTTTAAAGTGAACGGTGGCCAGTTTATTACCGTTAACATAATATTAACAGCATCCAAAACGTGACTGTAAAACTTTCGGCTGTGGGAGGGATCAAACATAACATTTGAAATGACTCATTCATGGTAATAAGTGATTCAGAATAAGTTAATAGTTCAGTGTTTGATGAGGTGTTATAAGATCTCTAGAGCTTTGACTTTTGCCAGATATTCCCAAGCTCCTAACTGCACATCTTATAGTCCTATCTGTGTAAATGGAACAGTGAAGTCGTAGGCATGATAAGTGTGACTCATTATGTCCCAGAAAACAAAGGCAGAGACTGTTAGCACACATTCTTACTTCTGATACATCTTTGGCGATTACTCTGTTTAGTCTCAAAGCAGACTGTGAAAGTGTTTATGAAGAGTTTAGAGGCCCGCATGGACAATAAAACAAAAAAACAAAGTACATCACAGTAGCAAAAATCAACTTGGAAGCTGCAGCCATTGACAGAATGCCTCATCTAATAGCTAAACTGTGTAAACCCTCAGTCTACAGGTCTGATCCAGTGGCAAGACGAAGTATCTTTCAACTATATATTTGTCCAGTTGACACATTTGAAAGACATACAGATATGATAATGCACTGTTAAGATATTTACTAGCCTAATTAAAGTTAAGATCATCCGAATAATTGTGACTTTTGTGACTGTGGCTTTTTAAAGTAATAGTATACAATGATCGTCATGTTAGATATTTACTAAAACACATTAGCAAAAGACCATCTATAATAATTGTGACTACCCGGCATTATAATAGTCAAAGTATGTTAATGATCGTCATCTAGACTACATTTATTTGAAACCCATAGCAAAAGACCTTCATAACAAAGACACGGCAACTATTCAGTCAAAAAATGTCAAAAAACACAATACACACACACTTTATTTGAATTCCCTATATATAAGCCTTCAGTCATATAATTTGACTACTCAACTAATCACAAACACAAATACACACACACACACACACACACATATATATATATATATATATATATATATATATATATATATATATATATATGTAGTGTGTGTGTGTATATATATATATATATATATATATTACACATATATACATATATACACACATATATACTTATAGCCTTATGTTACAGCCTTATCAGATAGGATGTGTTTCTAAGTGAGAATACTGCTCAACAACATACATTCACGACTTGCTGTAGAAATGTGAGTTTCTATGTAATAATACTATTATGGCAACGCCTACTGTATCTTTTTTAGCTTGTGTGTACTGAATGATACCAGGGGTGTGTATGTGATTCGTGTTGGTGCAGTGTTTATGAGTGATTTGGATGCTGAACCAGGCTGCGTTTGCCAGTGAGCGCCTTCAAAGTGAGCTGTGTGGGAATGTAAATGAGGAGGATTTGAGCTCGCAGCTGTGTAAGCCAGGGTAGAGCTTTGAGGGCTGAATTTTATCCTTATAAACAGCCATGAAGAGGCTTTAACGATATTGCAGAAAATAAGTACTCTTTAATTCTGTTTTGTTATCTTTCGACTGTTTATGAGGATTGAGAACGGTCACAATGTAGCAGCCAGAAATTACACAAGCATTCAATTCATTTTTATTTTTTTTTCAAATGACTTATATTTAGACATTCAGCCTATGCTATTAAACCACATTTCCACTCCACTATAAGGTGATTTGCCTTCCAAAATCAGTTTTAATCTCACTTTTATTTTCAGCAAAAGAGTCAGAGTCAGAGTCAGTTTGTTAGAAAATAAAATAACCTTACTATAATGGTGACACCCAGAGGAACTATCAACATTAATCAATATCAATCAACATTATGAAATTAAATCAAATATTCTCAAATCTGAGGAGCAGGAACTGGTTTTATTCAGCAACTGGCTTCCTGTCTGCAGCACAAATACTTTAGCATTATAGCATATACTGTATGTTTCGATCAAATTTAACAATACATTTAACAGAGTCCATTTCGATCCTTCTTTGCAGGGGAGGAAAATGAACTAGGTTAAATGTATCTTGCATAAACTAGGTTAATTGTATATTGCATGAAACCAGCAGGGGGCGATAATGGTTCGGTAAGATAAGTAAGAAGTAAAAGAATAGCCATGGTTGACAATTCAAATCCCCATCTCTCAGATCCCACAAATTGTCTCCATGGGCAAGACATTTCGTTCACCTTCTCTGTAAATGTTTGTGTGTAACTGTGTGATCCTGTATTGTCTGGAGTTTTGAATAATTGTGTTTAATAATTATTTTCAAACTGCATTAAGAGAGAAGTTATGAAAAAAGCATTTTAAAGCCGTCAGTTTAGAATTGTGTATGGGCTGTGTTTTGTACTTTCCTTTTAAGAGTTAATTGTGTGCTTGAGATATTATTAATATAAATAGATGTATATATTGTTCAGTCTCTAAGAATTGTGCATAAAATATACATTAATAGATAAATGAAACAAAAATTTGGATCCTGCTTAAACGATTGTTACATTTTTTTCAGACATGTGGGAGTTATAATAAACTTATATAACATGACTCATCTCAGTAATGAATCATTCAGGTGTGCTTTCCGTTTTCATCGCTCATAAAATGATAGGAGAGAAGCACCTAAAGGGGCCATTACCTGTGACTGCACCTGTCGAATAAATGCTGCGCTTTTCAAACCATCCCCCGAGTGACTCATTGAGCAACAAACACCAATCTGGTTTAATGCAGTAGAATGCAATGAAGTAATCATAATAGTACTTTGTCTGGTCATTGTTAAAAATAGGTGAGGGAAATGTGTGTTGTTATTTTTGGTTTAGTCCTGGTGCAGTCCTTGTACTGACTAGTTCTTTCATAGATCATATTTAGTCCTTAAGTACAGGGTAAGTTTAGTTTCCATTGGATGATACTTTATAGGGCAATGAAAGGTGTGAGTGGTGTGAATCAATAAACACTTGGATAATTTACTGTCAATATATCTGCAGCCTGGTTCTTTGCATCTGTTATTTAATATTAGTTTGGTATGTGTCTCTTTCGGAAATGTACTGAATACTGTTGCAGAACTGGATAGATTGATAGTATATATTTCTTTTTCGGTTGTTTTTGACTCATAACACAATTAGACCCTGTTTTAGAGTTATTACGCCAATATTTACTGAGAGTTTAACAGAGTACACTACTGTATTTCATAATACAAGACATACACGTGTTTGCTCTAATCGCTATAGCTGTGTTATGGTGTGATGTAGTAACGCTGATGAAACTGGCTCTGTATGTGGCAATGAAACCATACAGAAAAGACAAAAGAACAGGACAAGAACAACTGTCATTAATGTTACTTCAGAGAATTCAAGCAGAACTAAATAAGTACTGATGATAAAATTACCAAGTATATATGTTCATAGGATGCATGAAGAATGAACCCAATGTTTTAAAATTGGTGCAATACAATTAAAACGGTTAAAATAACGTACAAATTGTTGCAGAAATAACACAACCTAAGCTGATTGTGCTGTTAGGGTGTTGCCTAGACTAGAAACATGTTATGTAAACATATTATTGAGCTGGACAAGAGTCACATCACTCAAACCTCACTGCAAAGAGGCCAACACAGCTGGAGCTTTCAAAAGTCACACTTGACTGTTAGAACCATGCAAAATGCAGTGTTGTAGTATGATAGAAAACCTTTTCCCATTTGCCAAGATGGGAAATTATGTTTTACAGGAAAAAACAGGAGACATGACCATCTTAACTTTTCATTGGCTCTTACATTCCTTCTCTCAGTGCACAGTGTCTACAGGTAGAGACAGGTTCAGCTTTTTCCAGACAGCTGACATACACGTCTTTGGCAATGCCCTGTGGAATTAGACTAATCAACTTTGAAACATATTCATACAGCCTATTCTGTGTTCATTTATAAAATCCTATTGCCACCATAGGCCTTATAGCCTTTGCATCAGAACATTGTTGTTGTTGACTAACTATTAAACGACTGTTTTGGTATTTACAGATACACCAAACTGCACAAGCTACACAAATACAAACAAAATTCACAATCTCAGCATTTAATGAGCTAGGCCTACTTTATCCCAAGTGTCACTCACCCTGCCCCCTCTGTGGGTTTTGGTCAAATCTTAGCGCAACAAATGGCCCAGATGACGCATTTGCTGCTGTCTGTCGCTTTTGGTCAAGCCATTGGAAAGAAGACACAAAAAAGGAAGTGGGTCTAGTTCAGAACAGCCTACATGTTTCGATTAAACCTGATTGAACTTTACTAGGGCACAGTTTGAGTTGACAACAGGTTTAGAATAAGAATCATTTTTGTATCGTTAGATTATGCTTTTATTTATAAATCAGAGAGTTTTGTTATTTGCTCCATGTGTGATTTCATTGTTTATCTATTCATATGATTTAAAATAATATCCTAGAGCTTTCTTAGCCTATCGTGCTTGGTTTAAATGAGAAAAGCTGAATTATTACACTTGACCATTGCATCATACATGTTTTAAAGTGAAACTGTAAATATTTTTTTGTTTGTGCGCTACAGTTCGGAGCTTTTATTGTGAAAGCTACATGAGGATGCACTTTATTGTACTTATGCTGCGCTGACGGTGGAGGAGGCAGATTGGCTGGGAAAAGTCTTTCTAACCACTCCTTAGGGCTGTCGACATCGCCACCCTTCGTTTACCGAGCGAGCTTTTCTTTAGACACTTGTTAACTCGACAACAACAAAGTTTTTTAAAGTTATTCTATTGACCACGTTTTACTTCATTGGTCCCCATTAGAGCTGGTTCTTTGGTTGACTTTACTGAAACTCTCAGTGCTCGGAGCTCGCAAACGCAGGCAGCATGGTGCTCAAGTCGGAAGACGGGATAGGTGAGTGAAACTGCCTGTACAAATGTTCATATTTGGCTAGTACAGCTACAAAGTATATGTTTTTGGTAGTCTTTGTTTACCAAGTGTTATAATTGTTTAAAATTAATCTAAAGGCAAATGTTTCAAGTTGTTAATTAATGCGTAAAACTGTGCGTAAAATGTCGGCACGTAGCCTCAAGTTAATGTCCCATCCACTCTATGGCCTTGTTTACTGTGTGGGTTTCATCTTTTGCTGTGTCTAATAAAATCAGTAGTTAATTAAAATAAATAATAGTTGTTAATACAGCAATGTACTCTGATAATTTTAGAAAGCGGTCCTATTACAGTGTCATTCCTCCTAATATTGTCTGAATCCTACTCCAAGACGCACGCATAAAAAAATTAATGACGTTGTTTTCCTGTCCTGAAATGCAAAATGTGTTTAACAGCTTTTGTTTGAGACAAATAGCACCCAGGCAATAATATTTAACGTCACTGCTGCTGAGCCATCAACAGCAACAGGTGTGAGCTGTTGTTAAGTCATGTGTGTCACTGGTATTCAATAGTGCCCTAACTTGAATACAAGTAGGCTGTATTTTGTTTGTGACCAGTGATTCTGTAGAATATGTGATACGAAAAAGAGTGGCACTATGTGTATTGTCCCCAAAGAGTGTTAATGTGTAATGTGTCAATGAGCGTGAAGCCTTGTAGACGCACACACAGTAAGCTTTTGTAATAGAGCGCCTTGGTCTTTTGGATTGGCTGGCCATGGCAGCATTAATTACCACCCTGAACTGCGTCACTATAATCTTGTTAGAGTACACTGGATTTTTGTCTGACTGATCCGGTTATGTGCTTTTGCCTTTTGT
Source organism: Periophthalmus modestus (assembly GCA_019594935.1). NCBI lineage: Eukaryota > Metazoa > Chordata > Actinopteri > Gobiiformes > Gobiidae > Periophthalmus > Periophthalmus modestus. The sequence goes on from JAIEZT010000019.1 coordinate 21,528,789, forward strand.
TCTCGCCTTGTAAGGTCTGGGAACCTGAAATAGTTTGGCCCAAATCGCTGAAACCCGGCTTTGATTTCAAGGGGAAAGATAACACAGGCTCTATTTGTCTGTCTGCCACTTAACACCGGGTGGTCTAAGAGGTTAAAAGTACTGTGTGCCTGGGCCTGACTGGCACTAATGCCCTTGTGGTTTGTTAATCCCTATCTTCTTCCATATAATTGTATTTCGGCTTCCTATGTGCACCATTTGGAAGCAGTCTACTGCTCTTCGGCTAGTGTGGATGAGGTAGTGCAGGGTGCAAGTACACTAATGGACATGGTATTAGATGTAATGTTTTGTGTTAAGCTTCTTGGCAACACCCAGTAGCTGCATTGTTGACATGTAAGGACAGTATCATTTTTTAAGACAATGCGTGTCAGAACTCCATCTAGATTTGTTACTTTATACTTTATTGGCATCATAATGTCATAAAACCACAATTTTGTCTATCAGCGTATCTGCCTTAGTAATGGCTATTTTCTTGCATTATTTTTGGATAATTCTTTTCAGATTTCCCTCCATTCTACCAGTCTCATGGTGAGAACATGTGTATATAACTTGCTGCTTTGTGATGGTGTTTCCTCTGTCCCTTCGTTCAGCATCTTATCTCTGCTTTAGTAGCCTCTTTTGGATATTAATGATATTTGCATTGTTCAGAATCACAAAGCCCAAGGATTAAACTACGGAAGTAGAAGCCATTTTGTCACCGGATGAATGCCTCAACGTAACAGCTTTCACTCAGCGAGAAAAACTCTGAAACAGGAAGCGGGTTTGCCAAATGTGCTCAACAGGAAGCAGTGTTTAGACTTTTGTATGGAGTTTGTTTTCTTCAAAATATTGATATTAAGCTGAACTCTTACAAAGATAATGCTGTTTCTCTTGTATTACTGTACCATTCTAGTATGCAGGCTTCTTTTGGTGGTATGCAGGGTCCTTCGTAGTTTACATTTATTGCCTATTTATACAAAGATTATGCCAGCTTCTTTTGGTGGTTTAGCTCTTATTTAGAAGTCAAATTTAGGTTCTGCCTTGGACTTGATTTACTCCTGATATTGACCTAGTTTAGATTTTGTGGTACTCTGAACACGCAATAATTTATTGTAGGCTATTTACTTGGTGTGAAAAGTTGTCCTGTATGGTTGGTACTATGTGGATTCTTGAGTAAGAGGATGCTGAATGTAGAGCAGCCCTTGATAAGGATCAAGCCTGGCGGCATTGGAAGACAAAGGCGTCTATTATGATTAGAAATGGCACTTCCTGCCTTTAAGCTTCACAAAGTAAGCCTCCATATTGACCTATAAAAACATCAATGTTGATAAATGCTAATATCAAATTATTATAATAGGCAGCTCTTTGGTGGGGTTAAAGGATTTAGTTTGGTCCATGCAGCTGCCGGATGTTAATGTTTTGTGTTTGGGTTAGGCTGAACCGTAGTATACCCAGGAAAGCCATGCCATATGTAGTCCTGTTCTGTTAGCCCATCCAGACTTGCTCTCCGTTCCCAGCATTCCTTCACTGCAGCGCGACCACAGCAAACGAACCAAGGGCAACCTTTGTCAACATTGTACTATTGGTTTGGTGACAGGGAGCTTCTGTTTGAACAGCAGAGTTTGACTTCCCCCAAAATATCTGCTTGGGAAGATTTTTGAGATGTGATTTGACATGTTGAAATTTAGTATTAGACATTCCAAATCATAATCATAATTATCTATCGAAAGCGGTGTGGCAAGTCCAACACCAGGCACGGATCTACAGGGGTGCAACCTCAGTTAAAAATGTTTGCACCCTCATTTCATGCGCCTAAAAGAATGCCACTTAATGGAAGCATATTATGTTTGCACCCCTTTGAAACTTGAATGTACTCTCAGTCAGTTTCATCTGCACCCAGGCCTGTCTAACACTGCTCTAACACAAAGATAACAATAAGTATCACAGCACATTAACTATTTCATATCTAGGTAAACTGCATTTTCTAGTTGTAAAGAGTTGGAAGCAAAAATTGTTTGTTCAGCTAATGATGATAATAATGTAAGAAAAAAAAAAAAAAAAAGTTATTCAATTCACATGAAATCAAATTCAGACTAGTCAAAATCCATTGCCTCCCTTGTGCCAAGTCCCTGTTTCTGTTGAACACAAAATTTACTTCCACGTAGACCCCAGGCAGCACATCTGCTTCTATGAGACAAGAGACCAGCCATGTCGTAATAACATGACGAGCACAAATGCAACAGTCTCTAGGAATGCGTAAGACAGCGGAGACTGGGCGTGTCAGAAATGTGTTGATGCATTGTTCTTGGGGAAAATGCACGCGTATTATAGTGAGGACAGACCCTATTGTTTGGTAGTTGAGGTGATGGTGATGGTCAGTGGCATGATGGGTCAAGGCTGAGTGGACAGCAAATCATACTAAGTGATGAGTCATACAAACATGTCCAACCTAAAGTACAAATGACCTAATGTGTCCAAGAATTATTAGTCATAACTTTTACTTGGGAATCCAAACTTTATTTATCACCATGCAGCATGTAGGCTGGGTGATATGGGAAAAAAAATCTAATATAGAGCTGTATTTAAGAATAAAGGTGACTCACCATTGTTCAGGATTAAATATTTGATTTATCACAGTTCCATGTGATACAGTTAAACTGCCTTCCCTGCTACTATAAATGTGAAAATATATTGATTATTTGTTTTTATGGCAATGACACATTCTATGTATCTATCTATTAAGCAAATTTATAAGTGACAGTAAGAGAAAGTGGCTTGTATATAGGGAATAGGGAACAAATTATGTTTTTGATTTATGCAAAAAAGTACAATTCTCATGTCCCCAAATAAGGTATACTATAAAAAAACACACACATTCTATACATAAATATATATATACATGACATGTAGTGCTCTACATCTCTATCTCAGGCCACTGGGTGGAGCCTGCTTGTTGACAGTGCTGGTGGTGTAGCGGTGAGCGAGAGAGTGAGTTGAAGGGAGGGAGGAGGTGAGTAAGGATCCTTCCCAAATGTGCTCTGACGGAGGGAGTGCTATGCCGGCTGTCTCACTCTGATCCGAGCTGGGCTGGACAGTTTAACATGTGGACGCGTGGATCTACACTTTCAAGTCACAAATACTGATTGTAACAAATGATAAACCAGGAAGGAGGCGAATTTGGATACAGGTTAGTTGTAAAGTCTTATTTTGTTTGTAATGCAACTATCTAATACTCGGATAGTGACCAAACAACTACTCAAACTCAAGAACATGGGAATATGTTCACTATATGTGGAGTTACTCTGTTATACTACTACTTGACTCTAGTAATGGTATTTTGCTGCGTAAGGTTTACTATATGTGGGATTATACAGTGTAATCAACAGGGCAAGTAAGTAGCGGCTGCTGTCAGTGTGGTGTGAGGTCCCAGGTGTGTGTTTGTGTTAAACTGTTATGAATTTAGAGTCTGAAGGCATCATGTTCTTGATATATTACTAACCACGTGACTAATGTGAGATGTAATGATTTGTGAGAGCATGAAGGATGCCCTTGTCAAAGCTGTGATGCTGATTTGGTCTTTACACTTGGGCCTGCCCTAGGAATGTGCAGAGTGCTCCTTTGAGTCACAAAGACCAAGCTGTGATCTTCCCACTGTCTTTAGCCCACGTCTACCAGGTCTGCATTGCAATTTTGCTACCAACTCCACCACCACTCCATTCCTGTCCACTTTGGGTCCTTCAACTTCGATCAACTATTATTATTACTATGAAGCCGTTGTGAAGTTAAAATCTTTGTCCGGTCGGGCATTCATCACATTTGTAGGGACTGAAATCTGTATACAGTATGAGTATACAGTACAGTAGTATGAGTACACACATCATGGATACTTAGGTTAAGGTTAGGCAAGTAGTAACTATCATTAAGTTTAAGTTCAGTCCCCAGGAAATGAATGTAAGTCAATGTAATGCACCTGATAAGCATGGAAACCAAGCATGTGTGTGTTCAAACATATATGAGGGAATGTACTTGAGGGATTTGTTGTAATAAAGACATTCCGCTCTGATCAGACCGACAGTTGGCCTTATGTTGATCATCAGCTAGCGTAAGGCAGGGGAGATCAGAAAGCTTATAGTGATTTAATAGACCTTGGTGCACCGAAGAGTGCTTTGTCTCTATTTTCCCCTTCTCTGCTCACTTTATTGATTGTTTGTTTTGTCCTGCATCCATTAAACGGAATCATGGGGTGGACTGCTTCTTGTTATAACTGTATGCCTCATTGGATTGGACCAAAGTTCAATAAGAGCTACAAGTAAAATTTGTGGGATTTCCAAAGTCTTAGTGGTGTCAATTTAAAACTCAATTTTGGTACTAAGGAAGTGGCTTGATACTGATTTGAATACAACTATGATAAAAAAAAAATAGATAAAATATAAACAGAACATTCAGGAAAGGTCACAATTTGTCCTGTTTTTGTATTGAATCAACAACCCGAGTAGACAAGAGTTTTAAGTGTAAATTTCAGGGCAATAGTAGAAAGATTAGAAGCTCTTTAGTTTAGGAAAAGCCCAAACATTACAAACCTAGATATTAATACCACAAATGCAAATGAAGGACTCCTGGGGCTGTGGATCATGTCACACACTCAGTCAACATGCAATTGCATTTTTGACACATGGGGAAGCATAATGAATATGTATCTATCTTTCCTCTTCCATATTGCCTCTGTCAGCATATTTTATGCTGCTTTGAAATCTAAACATATTCTCTGTTATCTCCCATTTGCTACGGAGACCATGTAACCATTTTTCAAGAAATGTCTCTTATTCCAGCTGTTATTACTGTTTTTAAACTATTATCTTTTGACCCAGTACAAGATTTCTATTAGAAAAGTACAGCCTAGGTGAAAAGGTGTTATAGATGACTTGGATTAAGGTTGCTAAATGGGGTCACATGTGCAGCAAGAGGGGGCAGTAATGTCTACAAGCCCTGATTTCTAATTTCCTTATTTTCCAAGGAGAGTTCTTCAGTGATCTGGGTGGAAATGAAATGTCTGCGTCTTCTGCCAGGACAGCAATAGAGATGAGTATTAGTGGGCTCTGCTGCCATGGGACACAGAGCTATAATTGGTACCTCCCTTGATACCACCTTCCCCCAGCGATTTTTAAAAGTAGCTCTGCATGACCAACTTTACGAATACTCGCAATCACTTACAAGAGGTTGACAAAAGGGTGTGTTTTGTTAAAAAAATCTCACATACAAGTAGCCTTGAGAATGTGGACTGTTTTGAGAGGAGATTTGGGTTAAACTGCACTCAGTAATAATAAGGTCCAGAGGATGAAAAGGCAATGCGCAGATCAGGCTTTCCGGATTTAGCTGAAAATATGCTATTATTAACAACTCAATATTTACACGCGGGATGGACAACGCAAATGATCCATATATAGAAATATATTGTTGGGGTTGGGTGGTTTGCTTCAATAAAGAAACCTATACTTATTTATCTCTTCAATTGATTTGGTTTATTTATTTAACCTCCTGTGATTCTGATGACGGGCTACTTTCGTTTGCCAATGCAGAGTTTAGCGAGTGACAGCTAGGCAGGGTTCCCAGCCTCTATCAGCATTAGTAAAGTGAATGGCTCTGCTCTCATCTGCACTGATCAGAAAAAAATGTCATCTCCTTACTAATATGTTTTTTTTTGCTTAAGTGTGGGCAGAGCTTTCCGCTTGCTAATCTGGTCTGGAGCACTTTAGTATAGGCCAGTGTCAGTCAGTTTTGCCTGATGGATTGATTTTGTAGCTTCAGTCTGATGTTAAAGTTCCAAAGGGATCTCAAAGTGTTTCCATATCTTGTTTGTGCTCTTGAAAGATGCAGACAAACAGATAATTTCTTCCCTCAAATGATAACGTTGTTTTCTATCTTCTCCAAGCTGTTAAATTATAGCCCTTTCTCCTGCTCTTCAAACCCACCAGTGCTGCATTTTGTGGTTGTCCTTTGAGCCCAGAATGCTGTGGTTGTGTTGTGTTGGGGCCTGTCATCTCCCTATGTGTCCGTGGCTCTATAAGCGTCCTCCAGTCGTCCAACCTGACATCATGTTTCCAGTAAAGAATGGCCTTCCTGCTCTCAGCTGACGCTCCCTGTTTGTACGGGTTGTGATTTTTGCATACTTCAAATACTTGTCCTTGGAAATGTGGTTAGGTATTTGGCATTACTTTTGTTTTCTGAAAATGATTTGCAAAATTGTCTTCCTTACCTGCTTCACCAGCTTTGTAATGGCACCATTTCTGTCCTTATTCATTAGAGTTACAATAGGACATTTTTGTGTTGTAATTGTTTTAGCGTGACTATTTTACAATTATTCACAATTCTTGACATCATGAACAAGCAACAGGGACCTCCCTTCTCTTATTACTATTAATATCTTATGTGTCACTATTAGTTCAATGAGAATGGCTTTTGCTGACTCAAATGCAAAAGCTACTCATTGTAAATTGGTTGAGTAAGCTATTGGTTTTCAGTTTCCTCCATCTTTACATTTTTATATGCACAGACGCAACACCGGTTTAAAACGGGTACGCTTTGTTTGTGATTTCTGTTTGATGAGTTAATGGTCTAGTCCATATAAGCTTTTGTATCATTATTTGTGCCAGTGAGTAAGATTGCAAACACAACTATTACCTTGTTCATAGTTAGCAGCTCTTGTCATCAGACAGTTTAACCTTTGGTCTGTGCTGCAGTTGTAATGTTGGAGGAGGGCACGGAGGTCAGCCAGGGCTCGTGCTGCGTGTAATCAGAGACTGTGACAGAATGTACTTGAGCAGCAGTTGATGCCCCAGACTGAAGGACTGACACTGTACACTGTGCTATAAGTCCTGTTGTGATGGAGACGAGAGAAGCAATGCATTATGTCATAATAATGTTTGTGAAATAATATAGTAGACAAGATCCAACCAGACAAGAAATGAAACAAAACAATCTCACTACAGTGTAATGCCCGGAACTTTAAATCAATGCTAGTATCAAATATTATTATTTATTATATTGATTTCCTGAACAAAAACAATACAGGCTTTTAATCAGTGACATTTAAAACCTACTCTGCTCCAAACCACATGCTTTTACTGACAGAGGGTTGGCTGTAGACCTCCCGATTAAAAAGGCGCAAGCTAATCACTAACAAATAGAAATGACTGAAACTCAATCTCTTTTAATATTCTTTAACGCACAGCTATAAGTTATTGTTATAGTAGTTGTAGTACTCCAGATTTTGTACTGTTTCATTCCTTTGACCATACTAAGTCAATTTCATGGCTTAAAGCTTTCACACCATCATGATGTACAGTTGTAGTGTATCCTAATGCAGGTAGTTTTGGCTTTGAAGGTGCAGGCGCGTGCTCTGTGCCCATCAATCAGGACAAATTGCTTTGCCTTCAGTCCCCCGCTCAGACAAACCTAATTATAGCCACTTTCAGAGTGACTGACAGCCAGGTGCTTTGAGACCTGTCACATTTGTGCTGCGCGGGAACTGCTGCTTAGCACTTTGTGGATGACCTGGACTGTTTCTTTTACTTAAAAATGTTGTCTGATTTGACCACAGCTGACTTAAAAGCATGTTGCAATATAAGTTATGCTCTGTAATGTTAAGATTAGAAGCTGTTGAATCTATCTCTGAACATGTATTTTACTGATGTCTTTTCAGTGCCGGACGACCTCACCCCAGAGGAACAGCAGGAGTTGGAGAATATCCGGCGGCGCAAACAGGAGCTGCTGGAAGACATTCAGGTAAATATTTTAAATAAATGATCAACCAAAACGCTAACCTATCACTGGGAGCAAAGGTACTCTCTCTGACAGTCCTAGGCCTGTCCTGGACAAATAGAGAGGATTGTGGATGAAAAAAACTATGCCATAACAAATAGAGGCACTTCATCTACAATATAGAGCTCCTGCAGTTGTTGTCACGCAATCCTGGCATGCACCTTCAAACCCCATCCTGGCAGTAGAGTGGCCGAGTATTTGCATAGAAACTAATCACATCGGCCACAATTGACAAACTTGATCAGTTTCAGAGATAGTGGATTATTTTTGCGCACTGGGATGTACATATTATCAAGGGTAGAGGAAAGCCTGAGTCTTTGACCAGATTTACAAAGCTCCAGATTAATGGTAGAAGTGGATTTCTGCAGCTATATGGGCGAACGGAAAGTTGTGATTGGTGATTAAGAGGGTCAATAAATTGCCCTGTGATCTTGACCAAAATCTGTATGCTCACACTGATGCAACTCAATAAGGAACTGTTCAAATTAAAAGTGGTTTAATGAACACACACTTTTTTATTCCTTGTTGCGTTATTTAGAGTTTATAATTTTTCTCCAAGCCTCTCTGTAAACATTTCAGTTGAGAAGGAATTTGGAGAATTTCCTGCCAAGGTACGACTTACTTGGCAAATAAGGTGTTTATGTTTATTATCTCTCAATATATTCTTACCTGTGAAGAATTCAGCAGAAGGTTCATTATGAAACCTCTTTGTAAATTATTATTATTGCATAGCACACATCAATTACTTGCTACTTATTATTGTAACTCATTGCTATACTACATCTATTCTATATTGAGAGTACATGGAAGTATACCAGTTCCTTCTTGATATCCAGCCCTACATTTATTGGATTTAACATATTGACTTATAGATTGCAAAATGGAAGAAGAAAAGGTTCTTAATTGTTATTGGAAGACAACTAGAAAGCAGAAGTACTAAAAAACATTTCAAATCCTGGATTTGTATCAGCAATTTTATTTTTTTTATGTTGCTTTTTGATATCGAGCTGTAACCTCCTTTACCAAGCCGTAAGGGAGAACAGAGAAAGAACAGAGAGCTATAATCCAGATGTCTTCACCCAGAGATCGCGATCTGACACCAGGCCTTTTATGAGTCCGGCCCACCACGACTACCCCCTCCCCCCACCTAGGCCACCAGGCTGCACCCCTCCCTCCCCTTTTCCTCATTGTAGATTGACACTGACCCCTCTCCTCCTCCTCCTCCTCCTCCTCCTCCTACACCAGTGTTCTTGCATGTCAGGACCCCTATGTCTGCCACCTACTTTCCTGCAAGAGCACAGGCTTTGTCTGAGAAGTCAAGAATCTGAGGAATGCATTTGTGATTACGCAGGACTTAAAACACACATGTCCTCTTTGTGTTTGTGATAATGAGTTATTATAAACAATGTATTTTAAATGTACCTATGTCTGCAGGATCTGTTTTTTTGGGTTTGTTTTTTTTTTTTTGATGATTAAAGTTTTTTTTCAAATTAATTCTTTCCCCAACTACAGTTAACTCCTCTCTACTCAGAGAAAAAATCTTTAAAATTTCGTCTAATGTAATGAATTATAGGAAATTTTGAAATCTTTCTTTCAAAACCAGAAGTGAGACTGCAGGCCGGAAACACCCCACAGGAGTTGTGAAGTTGCTATGATGCAGTTTTTACATCACTGTCATGAAATCCTCACATTTTATTTCAAAACATTCATTGTGTGGGAAAGTTAGCCACATTTTTGCTTGATTGGTGCATTTTAAATTTAAGCAGATACATACATTGTTTATATACGGTATGTTTTAGATCATTAATCTTGATGAGACTAAGGGCTGTATAACATGGAGAGACTCTGACTTTGTTTTTTAACACAAGGTCAATACTCGGTACTGCAAGATTTGTTTATTGAATCTTATTTTTCTCTTAACCAGTTTCTTGTTTAGTTTCATTTACTGACCTCCAAGTTATTTTAATGAAGTCAGTCTGGCACCAGCAACCCGGGCTTCAGCAGCCAGAGTCCATAAGTTCATTAGTCTCTCAAAGTACATTATAATCCACCACTATACCATTCCACCATGTTAGTATTGAGGTTATATTTGTGTAATTAAATTCAGAATTGGAAAAGTTTTGTCACTTCCCAAGGTTTAATAGCCCAGTTTGGGAGACTTTGCATGTTGTTTGCATCTGTCACACCCTTTTCTCTGATGATGTGTACACATTGTGACCAGTTGTAATCCTGCATCATTTTTTCTTCTTCACATAACTCTTGTTTAAAAGCCATTGTATATGTTTTCTGCAGAGGCTAAAGGATGAGATAGCAGAAGTCACATGTGAGATCGAGAACCTGGGCTCCACAGAGGAGAGGTAAGAAAAAGCAAAACACTATTTTCCATGACATTGTTGTTTAGCCTGCCTTGACTTGTTTGCTTTATACTAACTTAGCAAATGAAGCTGTCAATTATTCATGGTTGATGGGTGATTCAAGCCAATCCCATCACAGGTCCTCCCCCAAATTGGCTATGCTTTTAAGGCACTAAATGTTTTATCAGGCACACCCCCCCATCATGGGAGACCTCCTTCAATAATGCAGTGGGTGTAGGCACTGCAGCAGACAATGCATACTCCCAGGGGAGGCGGCGTATGGTTGGGTCTGCTTGACTGAATAGGACTCGTATCAGTTCAGAATCTAAAACGCTCTCACATGGCCCATTAAGACTCCCTGTGCATTGTGTGATCAAAGACATTACAAGGCCTGAGCTCACTGATATAACCACCTTCATGAAGCTCAGGAGTCCAGGGTTTGGGCTGACAAAGCCAAAGGAATGTTTTGGAATAAAGTGGTGACCTCTCACCTTTGAGTGTAGTAATGGATATGTCAACTTATGAAGTGAACTTGTATTTTGCATATCCTACATCTATGATATTTAAAACTTGCACAAGAAGCACATCAAATATTGATCTCATAACCAACTTTTTTACAGGAAAAATATGCAGAGGAATAAACAAGTGGCCATGGGCCGAAAGAAATTCAACATGGACCCCAAAAAGGTAATGCCTTATGAAGTCTTAAATGTACTGAAACTTTGTCTGACATGATCAGGATGTAACCTGTATTCTTCTCCTTCACAGGGGATCCAGTTCCTCATCGAGAATGACCTATTGAAAAATACAAGTGACGATATTGCTCAGTTCCTCTACAAAGGCGAAGGTCTTAACAAAACAGCCATTGGAGATTACCTTGGAGAGAGGTCAGAAAAAAAAAAAAAAAACACTTTTTTTTTTTTTTTCTTATCTCTCTTGTTTGTGCCTGTTTTTGTCCACAGAGCAGAATGAATGTGACTTATGCAATGCTACATTTACTTCAGATCAGAAATGCCTTTTAATACCATTTAATCCCATTAATCTCGCATTTTAATTCATTAATGCAAGTTTACTGAGTAGTGTCTACATTTGATTGCATGCCAAAATGATAAATGCTGGTCGACATCATTGGTGTGCATGATCATTCTCGGATATTTGTTTTATTAAATGGCAATGTTGCACATATTCAGTACAACTTTGGTAGAATTGGGCTCTTTCTCAGTCTTATTTTCTAAGGATGTGAGACAGGGTGGAAATATGATGGGAACCTGAGACAGGACTGGTCACTTGTCCACTGGGAATTCTGACTGGATATGACTTGTATTGGCAAGATCCATCCCATGATCCCACAGGGCATATAATTGACTATGAAGGGTATAAAGTTCAAGGCTGATGTCATCAGTGAGATGGCTGGTGGGACAGAAGAGTTCATTTTCCAATTTCCTTTATTAAAATGTTTCTTTTAAATAAGTAGACTGGTTTACATAAAATCAGCTATTGGTTTCATTGTCTTATTTATCTTCTACAGAGATGACTTCAATATAGAGGTGCTCCATGCCTTTGTCGAACTTCATGAATTCACAGACCTCAACCTTGTTCAGGCTTTAAGGTATAAAAACTTTTCTCTTGAGCAGAATAATTGATGTTTTGTTAGTTTTCTGACTCTTTTCTGTCCCCTCATAGACAGTTCCTTTGGAGTTTTCGGCTTCCTGGAGAAGCTCAGAAGATCGACCGTATGATGGAGGCCTTCGCACAGCGCTATTGCCAATGCAACCCTGGAGTTTTTCAGTCCACAGGTACAATGTTATCTATAGTTATATTATTATTTTTCATATATTCTGTTATATGCACACCATAGTTCTTGTTCCTATAATCAATTGCTTATACAACAGACATCAGGCCGCCTAAAGCACACTGTATTACAGGAATGTAAATTGCTTTTGGAAATTATTCCACAATCACTGATGACTGCCTCTTAGATGGATGCAGATGGATTTGAATAATGTATGGCATTTCTCCACAGGCCAACAGCACAGATAAAGTGCATATTCAGAGACATGCATACACATTCTACTACCCACACTGGCCCCCTGACCCCTCCCATTGCTGTGAAGCTGTGTGTGCTGTTTGTGTCCACTGTGGTCTCTAAAGAGCCCTCTTTCACTCAGCTGATTTACATCCATATTTAACCACTGCATTAAACACAATTACCCTTCTATTCTAACCCTATACTCTATTGTAGAACACACATTTTTCTACCTCAGTTTATCTAAAAATATACATGTTTATGTTTCAGACACCTGTTACATCCTGTCATTTGCCATCATTATGCTGAACACCAGTCTACATAACCCCAATGTGAAAGACAAACCGACCGTGGAGCGATTCATCTCAATGAACCGAGGCATCAACGATGGGGGAGACCTGCCTGAGGACCTGCTGCGGGTGAGGACTAGCCCCCCCTTCCCTTGTGATCTGTGTCATTCATCTTTTTTATGGGAATTGTAACTCATTTTCTCTCAATGTGTAGAATCTGTATGACAGCATAAAGAACGAGCCTTTTAAAATTCCTGAAGACGATGGCAATGACCTCACTCACACTTTCTTTAATCCTGACAGAGAGGGTTGGCTACTCAAACTGGGTGAGTTTATTGTTTTAAACTATAATTAATAAATACAACTGATGTAAAAAAAAAAAAAAATAAATAAATACTGTCTATTGTTTTTAAGTAATACTTTTCAGGAGGAATTTCTTCAGTTTTTGTCTGTGACCCATAATCAGTAAATGCATTTGAATGCCTGTATGAATGTGTGTGGTGTGTGAGTGTGTGTGTGCATGTATGCAAGGTGTGTGCACATTTTCAGTGAAACTTCAGAAGACATCTGGCCTCTTTAATGTATAATAAATGTGGCCCTCAGATCAGACCACTACATTTGGAATCCTTTGAATTATTTAATGGAAAGGGTTGATACATGTGCACATCAAATAAAATTAATATTGTTTTGGCATACAATATCGTGTTCAGGTGGTTCAGCTGAATACAGTCTACAAGTTACTCTTTACAAGCAGAAACCATCTTTAATTTCTCACATTGCTGTTTTTCCTGACATCTTTGTTGTTCAGATTCACTTTTAAAGAGAAAAAAAAAAAAAGTATTGCTGTTCAACCAGTGAATCGTTGCAACAATCTTGAAAAACTGGTCTCTTAATAAGTATACTACATAATGCAAATTAGTCTAACAATCATGGTGGAAGCTATGGTTTTGTAAATAACACAAGGTTCATATTTGATCTACTGCTTTACAGTAAATGATGCATGTTTATAGTCACAACAGCTCCCTCTTGTGGACTGAGATTTAAACTACGTAGACTTGTCAAATCTGTGAAGCATTAAATCAAATCCTCCTTGGACCAGATTAACAGGATTGTGGTGCTGTAATTCCTTATCATTTAATTTGATGATTTTGTTTCTTTTCCTCTTCGTTTGTTTGTTTGTTCCCATGATTTTGGCTGTTGTTTTTCCTCAGGAGGTATGTACATCTGCTCTTCTAATGCTAGTCCATCTCCTCAGCTCTCCGGTGCTTTTGGTGGTCTGCCATGCTTTTGTTCTCTTTCATACAGGGTTTTAATGTGTTTTTTACTGTCTGTCTCCATTGACTGGCTGTATCTAAACTTCAAACATGTAGTCTGTTATTGAGCTGATGGTCCACAGTGTGTTATCTCAGCGGGTGGATTTGTCACAGAGGGGCGAGGGCATGGTTCAGGGAGCTGCTACTTTGTGACCACTCGCTGGGCACTTTAAACCTGTTTTTCTCTGTTTGCTCTGGTGGTCAGTCTTTGATCTTGTTTTGTAGAAGTTGCATTATACCTCTTCTCCATACAGCGAGCACAACAAAGTGACCTGATATGACGCAAAATTGGCAATTTTTTGCTCCATCGCATGGAAGGGAATACTGCACCTTTTCAACATGTTGCTTTGCTAATAAGAGTCTAAAGTATACAGCAGGATGCTAGACTGGACTGGACCCCTGTTAAGCTGCTAAACTTATGTAATCCTTAGATAACACATCATTTTAAAGAATACTTTAAAATGTCATCATAATTAAATGATTAGCATAACTCCATCGTGTCGGGTTCAGTCTAGCACCATCTTCCCCTTGCAACAATCCGCTGGAACTTCACATTTTGTTTCACACATTGTTGCTTGGGTGGAGGCTCCTATTCTCTATTTTGCTGCTACAGGAATTGACCATCAGCAAATCAAAACTTACAAAATCAATTATTCAACTCTTGATTCTGCCATCATTTCACCTGTGTGTTTGTCTGCAATTGTCTAGTGGAGATCTGCCTGTCCAATGTAGATTCAAAGTTAGACTCAAGCCTTATCATATGCAGCACTACTGTTGCTATATGATAGTACAAGTGTGTTCTTAATGTAAAACATTTGCATAGGTTTGTGGTGGATGGGTTTGCACTAACACTGGTGGTGGGGCTGTGTAGTATAGTAAAGCTTCATTTCTTGTTTAGCAGGTTAACAAACAGCCTATAGACGCTGCAGGCATAGCTCTGGGCTTTTAACATCTAAGGCCTCCCACAGTACGCCCTCCATCTGGTATTGTGATCAGGTGTCTCCTCTCAGGAAGTTTGAGTCACAAAAGGTCAAAGGTCAGCTCCTGAACAGCAAGCATTCAGCAAGTTAACAATAAAAGCCTCACTGTTGAAACGGCATAAAACTTTATCCAGAACCCTTTTTTGACATATAGAAATTCAAGTTAAAATAAGTTTAAGAAAGAAAGTAAATAGCAGTTTACAGACAAAAGAAGAGTAACATGTACATTGTTTTATGTATTTAAATACCAGTGTAAAAAAGCCTTATGCAGGGTGGATAATTAGAACATGAAGGTTTATGTTTGAGTGGGCTCATGAGGTTTTATGAGAGGGGGCATTAAGGGGATTTTTCATGTGTCTGTCTAGCCATACATCTGTCTGCCTGTTGCTACCCGGCCTGGTGCTTCATCTCTCCATCTCCACTATCTCTCGCTTCATCGCTTAGCCTTTCTAATTTGGGCTTTCTGCTCCACAGGGGGACGTGTAAAAACCTGGAAGAGGCGATGGTTTATCCTCACAGACAATTGCCTCTACTACTTTGAGTACACGACTGTAAGTTGGATTTGTCAGTACAGATTTACTTTTGTGTATGCAGCTTGTGTATAATGTGCATTTGTGCAGGACAAAGAGCCAAGAGGAATCATCCCACTAGAAAATCTAAGCATCAGGGAAGTTGAGGATAAGAAACCTGTAAGTACAGGTCCCTCTGTTGGTGAAAAACAGCATTACGATAATCACAGGTTATTAACTATGAATATTCCTCTCCGTCTCTATAGAATTGTTTTGAGCTTTTCATTCCCGACAATAAGGACCAGGTGATAAAAGCTTGTAAGACAGAGGCAGATGGTCGTGTTGTCGAGGGCAACCACACCTTTTACCGAATCTCTGCTCCAACTGCAGAGGAAAAGGATGAATGGATAAACAGCATCAAGTAAGGACACTTTTCTCACTGGTTCAAATCATTGCATATTGACAATAAAGTATATTGTTCCAAAACAGCTCAACAAAACTGACAAACTGTACATTTTAACAATGGGTACAATTACATGGACAATACAAAAATAAATAAATCACATACCCCAATAATTAGATCTGATAATCAAACCTAAAAACTGCCTATTGATATTTAATGAATGGTGAATTCAAAAAACAAAATAACTAAAATAACCATTTCATTCTTAAGCATTTTCAATTTTATTTTTTGTTTTTACCACATTAGTTTGCCAATAGTCGCATTTCTCCTTGTTAACACCTGCATATGGGTGAACAATCAGAAAGAAGATGCAACTTGACATTTCAATAATCTAGTAACTCAAGAAATTTGATAATGATCAGATTTCTGGTGTGCATGTGAACATAACCTGTATACTCTGTCCTTTTGTGCCACAGAGCAGCCATCAGCAGAGATCCTTTCTATGAGATGCTTGCAGCCAGAAAGAAGAAAGTCTCATCCATGAAGAGGCACTAGAGCTGCTGTTCACTCGAATCGTTGCACTTGATGGAGCACAGGCCACACCTGCCCTTGACCTCTGACCTCTCCAGGATCTTTCTCTTGGACTCAGACTGAATCTGCCCTGGGACTGTGCCGGCTGGGAGCAGAAGCATGCTGCTGTGTGTAGATAAGAGTCCGGACTGAAGCCTCCTATGGGCATGTCTCTATCTAATGTCTTTGCGTGTCCTCTGAGTCTGAGCGGATCCAAAACCCTCCTTTAAACAAACATGCCCTGTACACCTGGTTTAATCTCAGCGGGTCTGACCAGTTGTATGCCAAACCAAAATATTTGTGTATCAGAAATTTATAATGTTCTTTAATATGTTAAAATATGGCTATTTTTACAGCTTTTATGTCGACTCCAGTCATTCATGTATTCTTTTATTGTTTTATTTTAAAAGCAAAACTGTTAAGTGGCTGTGTGTGTCCAATAGATTTTTATATAAAGATTGAAAAAAAAAAAAACGGCTCTGTTAACATGTTGCCACTCGGGAGATTGTTCCAGAAACTTCTTATAGCATACTTTGACGCATATCCTTCTCCAGAGGAATGAAAGGCCAGTCTGTTCCCCAAACTGAGGTGCTATTGTGGGCTGGACTGCTCAGTGTGGGACATCCTGCTCTAGGTGAAGTGCCAGCTGTCAGAACAGGGGCTGCAACTAAATTTGCAAAACTGTGCCTCATCTAATCCTGGTACAGCCCACAGAGGAGAGGGATATGGGCCTCTCTCTCCTCTGTGGGTGGGACATAAAGCAGAGGAATTTAGGAGTTACTGTTTTGAGGAAGCAGGTTTTTCATAATAGTTGTGCCCAGTGTTCCAGAATGGGAATCTAATTTCAATGCTCATTTCACGTCCTGAAGATTCCTGGGTATTGTAATTAGGCTATGAGTTTGCCCAGTTAACCTTTGCCATCTCAAATATCTACTTTCTAAAATGCCTATCTTCCAAACCTAAATGTACTTCTTTTGTGGCTATGTAGTGCCTGGTGCTCTAGGTTAAATATGAAAATGCTGCTGGTTAGCGAGAGTTATTCCCTTTTCTTATCTTATCATTTCTTTGTTATTTTGTCAAGCAGTACCAGACTGTTATTTGGTAATTCAAACCAATTCATTTTAAGTTGCTTAATCATTGTACCATGTTGTTGCAATATTGCGCATATAGGCTATTATACTGAAATCTCAATAGTTAGGATGTTTTTGTAATTGCATATAGAGATGCACATGAAAGCTTTAGAGGATCAGGGTTTCTCACAGGATCAAACCAGACTTACCGGTAATGAGCTGTCAGGAATGTAATGTCCCAAAGACATAGGGCAGTGCATACATTGCTCAAAAGCAAAGCTTTGTCAAAGTTTTGCCAAATTGATTCACAGTAAATTTATCAGTGCATTCTGATTTGACTGGATACATTTTTTCTACTTTTTGTGCCTGCTGATCATTGACATGTCATATTTTATTTAAACTGCTCCCTCCATTGATATAGTAATACAGAGATAATGCAAAACAATCATAAATCTAGACAGTATTGGATTTATTTATCAGCATTGTACATACTTAAATGTATATTGGGCAAATGTCTTAATTTGTGTAATTGAATTCTTTTCATTGTACCATTTTCTGTTGCTACTGTCTGTTTTGAGTTAAGAATTCTGTCATTGTCATTTAGTCAAAATAAAAATAAAAACAGAAATGTGAAGGAAAAATGAAAATGTTTCTGCACTTGGACCCTGTAGAGCAGGGGTGTCCAAACTTTTCTCATTAAGGACCACATATAAAAACACAGACAAAGGTGAGGGCTGATTGAGGGCCATAGACTGGTCACCAATACAGTGAATACTTCAAATTTGTGTTATTATTACAAGTTAGACTGAACCACTAGACCTTTGTTCATCCTTACATCCTCAATGGGACACATTAAATATTTGATATGGCCTTGTTAAAGTAGATTTTCAGAAATGTACAGTGAAAAGCACTGTTTACAGTAATATGGGCCAATTCACCTGGAAGCTTGAGGGCCGAATTTGGCCACCGGGCCACAGTTTGAGCATACCTGCTGTAGAGGGGAAAAAAACAACAAAAGACTTAATAACTTAATAGGCCTACAACTTCTTCAAAGATAGCCTAGGACAATAACTCCAGTAGACGTGAGGTATATGTAGTAAGTAGAGTCATTTACATGTATGACAATAACTCCAGTAGACGTGAGGTATATGTAGTAAGTAGAGTCATTTACATGTATGACACTCTTTACAAGTGGACTGCTTTATGGCCCGTTGTTTAGTCTCACAACTCCAGCAGGTGGCAGTGTGTACCACAAACTTTAAGCTGCTGATAGAGACTCTCTAGTATTGACTTAACCTAAATTGTGCTTTTTGCAATCATCTCCAGACTGACCCGCGGTCCTCTGCCTATTCACAAGTGCTACTTAGTTTTAAGGGTCATTGAAATTACATTTTAGCTGTCTCTTCATCCAAGTTGTTTTTTTCACTCTTAATGTTCCTTTGTGGCCTTATTTACAGCTTCATTACATCTCTCCTTTTCACTTGCTCTCATTTTAAGGTATTTATGGCGTAAATGTCAGCGCAGTGGGGAAAGGTCGATATTTACAAGTGAATATGTATCATATTAAATGATGCCTGGAACAGCAATCAATAGAAATGACTTTTCCTCCGTGAAAGGGGCCGTACAGGAAACACAGCGGATTCAAAAGTGCTGCAATGAAGGGCATGTTTGGAGTCAGCAAAGTGAACAAACCCCGTCAGCCATTTGTCATTTTTGGCATCTGGTTGTAGCTCATAGTTACAACGTGACGTTTGACCTTTTGGGGCAATTCTGATTAATTTCTTGAGAATACTGCAAATAAAGTTAGTGGTAAGTGGTCAGATCTTCTGTGTAAGTGGCCTAGACTATTTTGAAAATCGTTCTAAACTGCAGTTAGGTGTCCTTTACATACATTATTATTATTCTATTTTATTATTCAATTTATTTTAGCCAACTACTATTGTGCACCACTTGCTGGTCATGGCATACTTTATGACTTTGTTTTTTCTTTTTTTGTTTGTTTTTTTGTTGTTGTTGTTGTTGTTGTTTTTAGCCAACTAATATTGCACACCCCTTGCTGGTCATGACATACTTAATAATTTTTTTTTTTTTTTTTTCCTAGAGCTGTCCTTAAAGCAGCTTTGTAATGCACAGCCAGCAAATATACAAACCTTGTGATATCAACAACAGGGGTCTGTAATCCTTGAAGTCAAACAATCCTTTGGTTGCTACAGTAAAGTGAGATGATGTTGTTTGGGAGAATTATAGAGGGGCCAGGGGAGGTGACCGTGGCTGATGGGAAATGCGAGGCTTGTTGCCACAGTAGAAAAAATAAAATAGCCTAGAAAAGGCACCACAATGAAAAGAAAGGGGGAATTTTTGCATTTTGTACCAAATGTGCTGTTCATGCCCTACTCAGATTTCTGTGGATACAAATGAAACTTAGGCCCACGGGAGATTTGACGAAACTGATATGTCCAAGTCTAGAGTTGGTCTAACAATAGGAAAGAATAGGAGGAGGACACAGAAGCAGCCTAAGTGGAACAAGATGTACTCTGTCACGAAAAAGCCTTCATGGTACGGGACATGTGACCCACGTGAACCAAAATAACAGATAGGACGTGCCGCTGAGTCACGCGCGTGTTGCTGATATTGCCAAAAGGCCCGGGCCGGGTCGGCTCGGCGGTCGCGGGATCCTCCATGTGTCCTCCTCCCGTAAAGTAAACCCATGTGCGGCCAGCGAGCCTCCAATTGGGCCCAGACGGTTTCCCAGAAGCACGCGGAGGAGAGGCCTTCCCCCTTTTACTCTCCCCCTCCTCCTCTTCTAGTCCTCGACCACACGGAGTACAATGCACCCCACAGTGTCCGAACCTGACCTCAGCCCTTCATAGGAACCCCCCTGTCCCACCCCCACCGTACTGAGACTAAAGAATGCGTGCACTAAACGCTGTCACGCAAATCCTGCAGGCAATTGACGCCCCGTGCGCAACCAGCTGCAAGCAAAGCGCATGACCAAGTTTACATGAAGAGGATAAAAGTCAGTAAGTTCGTGTGAATCATCTTAGTTTCTTATGCTTTTACAATTAAACACGAACAACAACAACACGAGCAGGCCAGACAATCACAGAACAGAAGAAGGAAGGAAGTTAACAATGGTTTATCCACGTGGGACTTTTTAACTTTAGGACTATCCCAGGTGCGCCTTTGACTGCACGGTATTTTATTTTGTCTAAGTTTGTATAACTGGCTAAATGTGTTGTTCATTGTAGTTTTAAGATAAAAAAAAAGTATTAAAAAAAAAGTATGTTTAAAGTATTCAGCCACAACTATCCCAGCAAGCCCTTTTGAACCTGGTCAATTCAACCAGCCCTCCTTCCCACTATACCTCTGCTCATAACTACTTTAGAACAGAATGGGGTCCATCCATCATCCGCAGACCTTCACATCCCTCTCCTTATTTTCCTCATTCCCTCAGCCTTGTACTAGCTGCAGCTGAGTACCCACTACCCTTGTCATCTTGGTATATAATCAATGTAATCTCATGTTCTGGTGTTATTCACTGAAATTGCACCTACTACAGTGTCTACAGGAGTGCCATCATTACTATCTTGCATACTATGCATTATCTAAGCATTCTGGGTGTAAGTAGCCCTATATTTTTCTTAAAGCATTACACGACTGAAAAAACAACGAAAATACGGCCTACACGGAAAGAACAGTACATCAGTGAATGCCTATAGCTTCTACATCTGGAGAAAGGCCATACAAAATTTGTTCCAGCTATTTGGCAAATCTCCTCAAGGCTATTCCGTAACTCAAAACAATAAACCATGACAATATTTTAGTGCTGTCTATAAATCAGATTGTCACAGTAAAACCTAATGCTGTGGATAAAGTTCTTGCAGTGGGTTTGGTTTAATTGCATTTCACAGTTCTGTGTGTACAAAGCAGGCCTGAACAAAACACTAAGTAGTTTTTTGATTGACATATTTGCATGTGCATTTATTCTCCCATTGTCTTTAGAAATAGACCGCTATTAAAATGCAGGGGCTATAATCACACTTAACTTCCCTGAGAACAGTTAGTGCATTCACCATTTCCAGGAACTATATGATAAGCGTTATCTTTTTTTTATCAAAGCAACCTTTCCAATAAGCACATTATCAACTAGCGAGAACCGTTCAGTTTCAAACCACACAATGACCTATATCAGAATTGTATTTAGTTTAGATACTCTCCAACACACAATCTTATGTACAGTCTTATACTGTGTTTAATCAAAAAACTCTTATTCCCCTCCAGACAATAGCGCCTTTACCACTTCATTGCCAGCATTTAAGGCAACTTTAGGGCCTCAAGACGCTTATTTTATCTGGCTTGGATTTACTGGAACATGAAACACTTTTCTTGTATATGTTTACTTTGGTTAGACTTGATGAGATGCACAATTTGCAAAAAATATACCAGCCTCATAGTTGTTTGTCTTAGCGGGTACATGCACATGTGGCATTCTCTGCAAATCTGTTGAGTTGGTGGCTCCAAGCAATAAAAGCATGCATGTTTCAATTTTCCTGGAACTTTCAGACTTATAACTTGCATTAACTGAAATCCTTGTATATCATCATGCAATAGTTGTGCTGCCTAATAATTGCAGCTGATATAATCCACAAAGAGACCCCAGGGACAATTCTGGAAAAAGGGCGTTTTGTTTTGTTTACATGCAAGTTGGAGGTGGGGACAGACTGTACCCGTTTTCCATGATTTCTGGCAGAGGCTTGGACAAGAAGGAAAAGAGGGATGTGGTTTGGACCAGGTCCAGAAGAATTTCCTGTCGACAGGGAGTGCCTTTGCTCTGAGGGGTGAGAGGAAATGCCTGAAAGAGCAAGAAATAAAGGGTCCGGTAATGCACACATGCTACCTGGACAAGGGGAGATGATTGGTATAATTTGTGTGTTTATGGATTAGTTAGTAAATATAAATTTCACTGAACCATGGCACATCAGCGTATAGTTAAGAGAGCAAACAAATTAAATTTAAATAGTGAGATGTATCTAACACAAATATATGCTTTCTACAAGACTTAAAGGGATTGCACAAAATCCACTTCAGATACATTTTATATCCTACAGTACAAACAAAGTAGCCACTATCAAAGCTTTGACAACCTTTTACCCTGTTGGCTTCTGCTCCATTAAAATGATAAGCAGTAACAGACTGAAGATCCCTTAGTAGCCTATCGCCTGGCTATTGGGTATATATTAACTTTTTGTGACATTTAAACTAGTGATGAGACTTGCAGCTCTTTTATGGGATCTGAATCTGTTGAATCCATTCATTTCAAAGAACTGTTCACAAGACTGGCTCTTTTTGTATTTGTTTATATGATAGAAGCCAAAATGACAACTCAATTTATCTACAAACTAATCACAAAGAGAAGTGACCAAGGCTCAGAAGTTCACACTGTGTGTGTTTACCCTTTGAAATTGTGAAAATCATAATGAAATGTTGCACTACAACAACAACAACGATAATAATAATATAATAATAATAATAATAATAATAATAATAATAATAATAATAATAATTTAAAAATTGCTATTACGATTTTTTTATGCAAAAATCTCTCACACGTGTTGCCTTTTCTGCTTCTGTGCTGATTCTTGTGTTGGTTCAGCATTAATCAGTGTAAAAATGCATACAAATTACAAAGAAAAAGATTCTTTTCTTTTAAAAAAATGAGATTCAGTTCCAATTGGTCACGTTAAGGAACCATTTAAAAGAGCTGACTCGTTCACAAATGTCACATCACTAATTTAAACTGCGCTTTGTCAACACATTTGTCCATTGCTCTGAGGTCAGGTCACCAAAATCCCATTACTAATATTAGCAGTATAAGCCACAATCAATCATATAATGGTGTGTGTTAGGAAAAAATAAAAAAGAATTCTCACATGAACGAGCCAGCTGCAAATGTACATCTGAGTTTCCCAAAATCCCTTGCTGTGTAAAAGATGAAAGAACCTCCGAACACAGGCACACACCTGCACATGAAACAATACACTACATTCATCCTCATAGTTCACTCTTTGCTTCCTTGGAATGACTTCACTCTGCCCTCAAGACATTACTGTTCACTCAAAGTCAGACACATGTGTAACCATTTAAAGCTTATGGTGCACAGGCCAAAATATTACCTAGGCCTAATTGTGGCAGATGCATGCTGGGTAGTATTTCAATATACAGTGCATACAATTTAGGTTTTGTCAAAGAATAGAAAAAGTTTCAAAGATGGGTACAGTTTTTGGAATCCTTATATTTTTCATTGGGCTATGCTGATGCAAAGATCATAATAACTGTTATTTAATCATATATATTGAATAATCATCTATAAATTTGAATAATGTCTCTCCTGAATTGTCTTTGTGGCAAAATAAGGTAGTGTTTTTTCCATTTGTTGAACGTAGGCTACCTTTTTTTAATTTCTACATAATACATAGACAAAAATAAATAAATAATTAATGTATAAAATGTCCTTCAAAACTGTTTATCAGTATTCATATTCTTACATACAACTTTTCTGCAACAGCATTCTTGGTATTGTAGTATAAAATTTATATCTGTATCAGAGAAGATTTGTTGTGTTGACTGATGCATGCTGGGAGAATTCACCACACATACTACTTGTCATATAACCTTGCATTCACCTGTGCACTGAGGAAGGATTTTTAGGGGTAATCCCCTCCACTCCACCTTGATGTCTTTTCCTTTATTTAGGTATGTTGGCATGTGCACTTGCTCCTCTTCCTTATCTGCAGAACTGGCACTTGCACATACAAGTCTGCACCAGGAAACATCACTCTGCTTACTGGCACAGTTCAGGATCATGTTACACCAATTTTTAGAGGAAGTGTAGTACACAGGCATGTCAACTTGTTACAACCCAAATTGCATTCTAATTTTAAACAAGGTGTTCTCATCAGTTGCTGGCTTACAATGTAGGCTTATTTCCATCTACTCAATGATATCAGCCGGCTATTTCGGGGCATTGTGGGAATGAATGTCCATTTTGAACTCTCCATGCATTTGATACTGATAAACCGGACAGTGGCGGCAGCAAGATGGATCAGTCATATTATTTGTCTTGATGCAATTGGAACCTTGAAACAATCAAACAGTCTTTTCAACTGAGAACTGTTTCCAGAAGTTTTCCCTCATTGTGGTAAGAACTAAGAGTAAAAGGAGAGACATTAAAAGCCCCATGAGTTTTCCTCTCATTTATAAGGCAGTCTACCTTGTAAAATATGATAAAAGGCACATTATTATTTCCACAGAAAAAAAAACAACAAAAACATTTGCAAATACAGATGAAGAAATGAATGGAACACAATTTCTTAATTCTTGCTAATAATATTACCTAATTTTACCATAACCATTTAGTTTAGCGTGCTTTCCTCATTTGCCTAATTTCCACTTTTGTTAACAAGCAGATGTGCAACAATTTCACTTAAGAAATTCTCTATTCCAGGAACTGTGAAGGTGCCTTGTGCTGAGCAACCACATCTAACACAATGTGGTTCACAAAAATAGACATGGTGACGTTTGCAACATTTCTTTACTGTCTTCCTTAAAAGCATTCAAACTGGCCAAATCACTCTTTTGCAGCACATATATCTGATATCTGTTCCTACAAGCTGAGTCTAAATGTCAACATAGCTGTTGCCACATTTTTTGAGCTACTTGATTTGGAAAGAATGGATTTTGATCTGGCCAGAATGACTTCACTGTTGCCTTAATGGTGTCACATGACCGAATTGTTGGTAAGTGACCCACGAGGCCTTCCAGTCTCAACATATAAAAAAAACATAATTTATTTTTTGCCAGGAAAGTAAAAATGGGCTATATAAAAAGAAAGCACATTCTGGAAATTCTTAATCAAATCAGCAAGTTTGTGCCAGTGTCATTCCCATCTTTGTCTCCCCTTGAGGACACCCACTACAAACCAATGAAGTTGGTGTATTGGACCCTTGCCCATGTAATGTTGGCAGTCAGTGATTCAGGAAATTAGAATTGTCAAGACAAACAATAAACCTTATACTGAATAACTGCAAACACACAATTTGATTATGGTATTTTAATGTCATGCTTTTATTCACAGGTCTATATTGACAGTTTGAAAAAGTCATGTGATTATGGGTGTGTCGTCTCATTTTAGACCTTCCCAGAAGACAGCTGTGGTGACGATATTTGGACAGAAATACATTAGAAATGTGGGGAGGAGCGTCAGAGACATGACCGTGACTCCTGCCAACTTTGACACCTTCATGTTTTAGCCAAGTGGACATGTACGTAAAAGGACACGACTGTTTGATCTTGGTGTACTGTCATCATATAGTATGTTAGTGCAAAGGTTGTGTTTGTTTTTGTTTTTTGCATCAATAAATCTCACTGTCTAAATATACTGTGCAGTAAAAGTCTTAAACATGCGAAAGAAACAAACATGTATGTAAAAATAAAAGAGGCACTGACATCTGCAAACTATATAATTATATATATATAATTGTCATTAAGCTGACAAACCTAGCATTGTCTTGTTTTGTTTGCTTTTTTTTTTTTAAGATGCACTACACAACCATTTTTGTGGGGATTCAACTCCTATGTACTGTGAATGGTTTGCTTGGGATATTCAGCAATATGCCATTATAAACTATATCTTGCATTGATTCAATAACAGGTGTTTTTATTGTGCAAAAATAACTTGAAGAACATGTTTTCTCAGTGTCAGAGGGGTCTTCTCTCCATAGGTCTGACCAGTCTGACAGCATCACCTGCTTGTTCCATGAGGGTTTCAGTTAAGTTTAATGCCATAATGTGGAACTTTCCAAGTAAAGCAATACAAGTTCATGAAGACAACTGGGTATTGGACAATGGCCCCAATTTTATTAATTTTCAAATTTCGATCCTGTTCTATTTTACTGTCTATTTCAAGATAGTGTGTTCAAAATATACATACATATACCGGTAGTAGTGTATATAATGTCCTGGTTTAACCTGTAATGTCATTGAAAATGCTTTCTTGCTATGACAGTAGATAAGGACATTAAAAGTCAGCAGACATGTAAGGTGCTCCCTTCTGTGGCAAAGGTAAATGTTGTGCTTCCTTGAGTTGTTGAGCAATAATCTCACGCGTAGTACACCATGTGCTCAAGAATGTCTGGCAGCATGTTACTCCAGTGGAAATATGCAAATATACACAACCAGAACAATTCAGAATCCCGTAGTTAAAACGACAGTTCACGCTACCAGGAAACTATTACTCTGTGATTGGTAATGACAGCAGAGCAACAAATGAGGAAGTTAGGCAAACACACTGAATGACAAAGCTCTCAGTCACTAAATGATATTCGTAAGAGTGAAGAACAGTCAATTCTGGCAGGAACTGGGTTTACTGTAACTTCTGTAATAAGAAAGTCACTCATGTTTCCTTTTTATTATAAGACATAGTGATTTTCTCAAAAGAAAATCACTATATCTTACAATAAACAATATAAAATAACCAATATTCTTTCCTATATCTTGGCGTAGTCGAGACCTTTTTATTGTGTTTATCCCTTACAATCTGCTTTGTGATTTTCAGAGAGTCAAGAGTTTATTTGTGAGTCAGTGCAGAGAAGGCTTAACAGCTGGTGTTTCTTCCAAGGAGCAGTTTTGACTAACAAACCATCAACTGCATATACACATGTGGAATCACTCCTTTTTTCCATTTGAAGAAATACTTCATCTTGTTTGAACTGAAAAAGCATAACAGTCTTAACCCTTGTCCAGTCTCAGGGGTTATGTCCCTGGGAAATAATAGTGCTTGTGTGAAATAGCCTACTCAGCTTTTATAATGTGCATAGTGGTTTCTATGGAAAAGCGCTCCAGTAAAACATAAGTGGGAGGTGCTCTACCTTTGGCTCATTCCCTTCACTGACTCTAATCTGAATCCCAGGAGAACATTAGGATGTTGAGTAGATGCCTCATGTGATGACACAATGAATTTTCTCGGAACAATTTCTGGGATTGTTACGAGGTTTGGTGCTAGCAGAGATTTCCCTCCTCCCGTATCTTTATCTTCCTGGTGGTCTGAATCAGCCAACACCTGACTCACCTCTGTGGACACAGCTGGCATTTACCAAAACCCATCAAGGGCTCTGGCGTCAAACTGAAATACCCCCTCCCCTCCTCTGCCCTCAGAGGCTCTGATAAAGTTTAACTATTAACTGAAATTTGAGACTAAAGTGATGGCACATAAGATGAAGAGTATAGAGCATTTTCGCCTGTCTGACTGTTGGTAAAATAAGGCGTATTCTTAAGAGGAATGGATGACCTAACATGACTCCACATTGTCTGCCCTAGTCTCAGGCCCGCAGCTAAAGACCTGAGTCAGCCCCATGCACTGTGAGCAGCACACCAGTCACACACATGTTACTAAAGACTAGACTTTACCGGGATCTGATGTCACACTTAAAGATAGGATTAGCTACTATAGATTTATGCTCTGGCGTGTCTCTTTATCTCTGTATTTTTTTTCTTTTCTTTCTATAATCTGAAACTGAAAGAAGTGATAAGAATTTGTAATGCCCATGAAAATTGGCAATATCATTTCTTGATCAATGCATCACTGCACTGCACCTTGATCAATGCATCACATACACTATTTTTTTTTTTAACAGAACAGAATGAGGGAAGCCTTTTTCAAGGACCTAAATACTTAATAACACAATAGTACTGGTCGGTTCACTTCAGAGTAAGTTGATGTGGGCTTACGTTATCAACCATGGATTTCCTCAGAAACCTTTAACACCTCTTCCACTGAAGTGTGGCTTCAAACGCAAACGTCACCGTCATATAACCAAAGCACGCTCATTGCGCACAATAATATTCTAGTCTAATGTATTCAAAGCTGCGCACTAGTGTAGCCTACACAAAAGGTGCTTATTTGCTATTGCTAAATAAAAATAGTTGCTGGAACTCTCTTGTCTCACTAGGGGAGGGACTCTGCAAGAATCCAGAAAATAAATACACGCTTCCTGTCAGCGTGCCAGTTTACTGGCAGGAGGAGGAGGCGGAGTCTCTGTGCGCATAAGAGCACGGGCCAGTCACTGCTCCTCGGCAAAGCAAGCTCTAACAAACCAAGGCAAGGGAACTACCCTAAAGACTTTTAAAGCAAGCCAAAAGCCATTTTACACAACTGACACAACTGAACTGTCATAGGCCTGTATCCGGCTGTACGTTATTTGGATATCACACAAAAGAACCACTTTGAACAGACGAGCAACTTTGGACAGGTGAGAAGCTGTTTTTTTCTTCATTTACTTGCTAAAATTTGTTTGCTATAGCTACTATATGGCCACATAAGAAGTAAAGCACTATAAATGCCCGGGTGTGATGTTGTAGGTCTCATACTGTAATGGTGTTAAATGGCATGCATGTTGCGCAACCGGGATTACGCTGTTCTTACTGGAACTGACCGTGGTGCCTGCGTCCCGAGGGCAAATTACACACAAGTAAAAGTTTCCGGGAAATTTGCACAAACGTTAAACAAGGGCCGTATGGTTCACTTTAGGCTTAGTGGGACGGAGACTCAAAATTACTTGAAATTAAGTTTCACATATTCATTTACAATGCGCCTATTACTACCAACAGATTGTAAAGATTCATGATTTTTTTTATAATGAATAAAAGCATGACGACCAGCTCCTTGTAATGTCAAAAACTGATTCAGGAATAAAGCTAAATTATACTTTTTACATCACCCTTTGTATTTGTTTATTGATTTCTATGTTGTTTTATTGACATCTCTCTTCTCCACAGGTGCCTTATTCACAGACATCCTGTCCTCCTTGCCCTCTGTGACCTCTCGGAGACCCATTTGACCTAGCTTCATCCGTCCGTGTGGTGCCCTGTGTGCCCCCACAGGCTGTTACAGAGTGGGACGCAGCGCCATGGTAACTCACAGCAAGTTTGTCTCCGTCATGAGCAGCCGCCCCTTGGACTCGACAAGCATGAGGCTGCACCAGCGCTACAAGACTTTTAGCTCCAAGGCTCAGTACCAGATGGTCCTCTCTACTTTGCACAAACTCCAGGAGAGTGGCTTCTACTGGGGAGCAATAAATGGCAAGGAGGCCAATGCCATGCTGGCTTCTGAGTCCACGGGTACTTTCTTGGTTCGGGACAGTTCTGATAACCGCCACCTCTTCACTTTAAGTGTCAAAACTGCATCTGGCACCAAGAATCTACGTATCCAGAGTGATGCAACATCTTTCTTTCTACAAACGGACCCTAAAAATGTCCAGTCAGTACCTCATTTTGACTGTATCCTGAAACTTGTTCACTACTATATGCCACAAAGCAAGCGTGGTGGGAACATGTATTACATTTACTCTGGAGGTGAGAAGATCCCCTTAGAACTGGTGAAACCGCTGTCATGTAGCTTGTCCACATTGCAGCATCTGTGTCGAAAAACTGTTAATGGTCATCTGGACATTTCTTCCAAAAGAGACCAGCTGCCTCACCCACTCAAAGACTTTCTGCAAGAGTATGATGCACCTATCTAGATTCATGGGACCCACTGAAGGAACTAAATTGGAAATGAAAATGTGGCTGGTTCCAGGGAATGGAAAATGCAGCCCTAAGAGCTTGGGTTTTCCAAAGAAATGCTTATCCACATTTTGGGAAGTGGATCGAAAGAGCAACTCCCCACAGAGGCGGTGTGTGGAATGAGAAAGAAACCCAGCAATGACGTAGAAGTTACAGTCAGCTGTCGGCGTGACACACAACTTCCCTCTTCTGCTGCTAGCAATTTAGGCTGTACCGGTGAAACCACCCACACAAGAAGACAATCTAATGATAGACTGAATCACATGTGTCTGATCGTTAATATGACTCCTGTTACCTAGTGTCTTGTTGGAACGCACACTAGTCCTTTTGTGCCAACCTTAACATAAAAAGGGCTGATTTTAGTTGCTAAATGTTGAAATGTACTTATAGACAGAGGTGTATGCCAAATATCCCTAAACACTGTTGGGTTATTACATATTTGGATCTTATTTGTTTATGATCCACCCAAAACCAGAGGAAATACACCACAATGGCACAGACAAGATTCCTCATTGGGAATAATCGAATGTATTAGTCAGTGTTTCTCCTTGTGTGGAGATGAAATGACACATATATTAGTTTTATTTTATTTTTTCTACAAGCAATGTTTACATGAAGGGAGGCTTAATTCTGATGAATTTGACTGTCTTTTATAAAGATACACTTATCCAGCTAGTGGCTGTGAATGCTTGAAGATATTTTAAAAGTTTGACGAAGCAATGAGACTGATACAACTTTGCACTTATTTATATTTTACATTTCCATAATTTATAATAAAACTACTATTTTTCTACTAAATCTCTTGTTTTCCCTTGTATTATATATCTATGGCAAAACACTTTACCAGCCCGTTGAGCTCATTTAAAATGTCTTGTGAGATACTAGCCTCTGTGACTTTTATTACCCAACATGCTCACACATGCAAGTGTGTACAAATATACTGTAGAAATTCTCAGAAAGTCCCACACCCAGTACAGCACAAAGACACCCGAAGTGCAGTCAGTACATGCCCTTTATTTCAGTGAATGAAAGAACACATGAAGTCATCATGTCTATGTTTGCATTATATAAGTGCAAAAATAATGCACATTACACAAAGTTCGGTCTGCACCCTTAGGCAGGTTTATCAGTGTCAGTCTGTGCTGGAGTTAATGTGGATATTATATTTAGAAATGGATATCCTGTACTCCATCACCCTATTTCCTCAGTAAGATTTGTGTGGAGACAGAACAGGCTACATTAACACGATAATTTGAATTTAACTGTAAGTTCTAAATTCATTTTCAGCAAGTACTTGAAGCTGCAGTACAAAACTAGTAAGAACAGAGAAAATATTTTCACTTGAGTTAAAACTGCATATTTGAATGTAATGTGATAGAGATATGTCTGCATTTTTTCTCTTCCAAATAGTCATATATAAATGCATATAACTGACGCTATTAAATTGTCAAGTCATGCACTGTATCAAGTGAGTTACCACTAAGACATTCAACATTGATTATTGGCAAATTATGTAAGCAAAATCCTCTTTAAGCCTTTATCAGTGCAACCTATTTAACTAACTGAGTTGACCTAAAGACAATACATACTGATCTGTTTATAGCTCTCTGGCTATACTTAAGAATTTCCTTCCGAGTACAAACACATTTTATTAACACTGACACCCTTCTGGAGAAATTCTCTAGTAGTGGGTCATATGATTCTCAGGAACTGCCTGTGCCATTTCAAAGTGGCGCAGACAACCATACTCTTCATTTCAGTCATCTGTGTGACCTGTGACCTCTGAAAGTCACCAGGTCTTTTTCTGAAGAAGAACATTATTACTACTACTGAGAGTACATAGCTGGGGCGCTCACTGGATCACCGCTAAGTGGCATAACAATCTGGTGCCCTTCAGAGATCCTGAATGGGGAGGTAAACTTACTAGGTGAACTTCAATGATTATTACTACGTCATTTACTAGCAACAACTACTTTTATTGCTACTACTAATACTTATTTTACTACTACCACTACTACTGCTTATACTACTACTATTACTAACTAATTTAGTGACACTTGAACAGCCCTAGGATTCACTACAACCAGGAAATAGCCCTATATTTAACTAATCCAACTTTTACTACTACTACTATCTTGATACTTGTTAAAGACAGATCTTAGAAATAAACCTATATTTAACCTATCTAAAAACACTGCATGAATCCTTTAGGATGATTTGGTATTTCAATTTGAATACTGAAGTTATAGCTTATATTTTATTTCAATGTTAAAAAAGCGCCTGACAACACACAAATGTTTTATTTAGCATATGATGATAATGATATGAATAATCCATTTTAGTAGAATGTGTAATATGTATTTTGGGAGGATATCTCTATAGCAGCCCATCACCTCACTTGCTCCCCTTCACAGTGCACACGTATGCTACAATAAGTCCCTTCAAGGTTCCTCAGTGCATGTGGAGAGGCCGATTCCCGCTCTAGTCGCTTAGCCTGTTTACAATTCCACAACTGCTGGTCGCCATGGAGCTGTCGTCAATGAGCCCCAGATGCCAGATATGGGATCCAACCCAGGAGTGAGCTGTGAGTCACTTAAGAGCCACTAGCTCCACCTCCTCCCTCAGCCTGTTCTCCGGGCATGCTCCTCCTGCTCCACTGCTCATTTACTGTCAGGACTCTCCCTAGCACTTCTCTGCACTGTTGCATAGCTGCACATTCACCCTCATGATTCCTATTCGCTTAAGGGAATCTATAATTGTGAAGGAAATTAAAGGACACAAAATAACAATGGCCTGTGTTGACATTTGGTTACGGAACAGCTGGACTTTTGTTGAAATAACCCCCTCCTTTTGCATAATTGACATATTTCAGATTTCACAGTGTGTACTAGACAAAAACAGTGTGCATTGTGCAAGACAAGTAAGAGGGTTGTGAAAAACATGCCAATGTGACCATTATGTCTCACTCATTGCGCATATGAGGCAGAAAAGCTCAAAATCTTTTAATTCTTTTATCAAAATATTCCATTTCAGGTCATGTCTTATATTATTATTTTTGTGTAATATATTGTCTTATATTACACATAGAGTCATAACATTTGTCAAAAATGTTTTATGTTATATGTAGCTTATGTTGTGACACTTCTGTGGCTGATTTCCATATTCTGACTCAAAACAGTTATAAACTATTCATAAATTTGACACACCCTAAAGCTACTGGAATATGATTTTAGTTTCACTTGGTGGTTAAGGTGAACACCTTATGTTCAAATAATGATCATGCGTAAGCAAAATCAGCTGAAGAGAAATCCTCCCTTGCCCCTGTGCATTCTGGGAAACAACTTGTGACTCATTGTTAGAGACACTGAAAAGCCAATTACGTCACTATATTACAAAAAAAGATTCTTGACTTCAGTATCCAAACAAACCCATGGGTTGAGAGGTTGCATAACCCAGAACAGAACAAATGGAAAATATGTGTCAACTATATCAAACCGTTGCTATGTACAACTCCTGGTAGCTAGGGCTGACTTCCTGATTTATGTCAACATACAAGGCATACTGCTAACTTACATTACTGTCAGAGCAGTGGCACTGCCATTATTTATAGTTACGTTATAACTCTACATCAATGTTTCTGTCAATAACTAAAAATAGTTTTTAATGATCATTTTTTGGCAATTTTAGGCACAGTCTATTTCTGGCTCACTGTTTTATCTCGGCCCTGATATGTAGCTAACGCCCAACTGGACTAAATCTCCTACTATAAGAATTCCTCTCCTGTGTTAGTGATGGCAGAGAATTACTCATCTACTGCCACTTCAAGAAAGAAAAAAACAAAAGTGCTTTCACAGTAAAATGCCCTCAAACTCAGTGACTTTGAGATGAAATACTTGAGTGCACTATGACTTATTTTGTATACAAATAATGTTCAGTGATCTTACAAGTACAAATTTTTCAAATTTGTTTTGACTCTCCCAGTAAACTTACACTGCTCCTTTGTTCATGGCCCATGCCTTTTTAACCTGAAAGCTGAAGCTGCTTGTGGCAAGCCAAGCTTCCAGAGAAACAATTCAGAATTTCCAGTGAAGCTCTTCATGAAGAGGTGATTTTGCATGGCATGTTATGATGTGATATTTAACCATGCACTCCCCAAGCTCAACCCAAGTCAACTAACCTATAAAGGTCATGTAATAAAGTCAGTGGTGGAACAGCTGAACTGATATATACGGATGAGTAAAATATATCCAGTCCAGACATCCTATTTTAGCTTGTGGGAAAGGTTTAATGAATATATATATTTTACAGTTGCATATATATATATATATATATATATATATATATATATATATATATATATATATATATATATATATATATATATATATATATATATATATATATATATATATATATATATATATATATATATATATATATATATATATATATATATATATATATATACATATATATATATATATATATATATATATATATGCAACTGTAAAATATATATATTTGAATAATGTTTTCATGCATTAAGTAATTCAATTCTAACATTTTAATGAGCTGCGCTTTACCGCAGTGTAAGGTATTTTCACAGATAAAAGATTACAATGTGCTGTTGGATCATTAACCATTTGGTGTGATATTTCAGTATCTGAGCTTTATGCAGTTACTGTTTACAAGTGCTATTGTAAACACTTACTGGAAATGAAATGTTGGATAATCATGTTAACATTGGGAGAGTGCAGATATCTGAGGCAATGGCAGACACACTACATATACAAATAAGAATGGATTATATGGCTTTATATGGGTATATGGATATGGGTTTCTATGTACAATGGCAAAAAAAAAAAAAAAAAAGAATAAACCCTTTGTGGGCTCAAGCATTGGACTATCTCAAAATGGAAAGGATTTTTGTATTTTTTTGTATTTTTTTTCCTATTCCACCCACACTAGCAACTAGCACAAACAAAGAACAAAACCAATTTACCAAATAAATGAACTGGAAAACTACATAAATCTAACAAAGGCTTTGGGTGTGTGAAACATTACCTTGCAAATCATCTTTTTCTTGGTTGTGCTAATCACTAATATTAATTAAGTGCATCAATCAGCCTCCTGGCAGAACACTCAGAGATATCATATTATTCCTGTGCTGTATCTTATGTCAGCAAACCACATCATGTCTGCTCATGCTTAGCTACCATGGGAGTGCCACAGGGCTCACTCATGGGGCTGGTTTTGTATATTTTGTTTGTTCTAGGAGTTTAGTGATTTAGTGATTTAGTGATTTCTATCATCTACAAATATGTGAATGATATTCTCAATTATATAACTCAGCCCCTAGATGGAAACAAGCAGAGAGATCCTTTAAAGCTCTGTAGATGCTAAATAACTTGCTCTGCCAGTCTGTTTGAAGATATTACTGATGGTATGTTATCATGTACCATATCGTTTTAATTATTTAATTATTATAATTGCTTTTTATTGGACAACATTTTTTGATAGCTGTTTGAGAACACAGCGCTAGACAAAAAAGGGTGAATGGAAAAAGCTGAAACATAACACTCTCTTGACTAGCTGGCCCAAACAGGTCACTTTTGTATCGGAGTTCATCAGGTGACCTTAAACAGCCTTCTAGTGTGACTGGAATGCCACATTGACACTTACTGGATTTCACTGTTTGTCATTCAATACACAAATAAACATACAGTTCAAACTATTTGACCCCATAACCGTAACACGTAGAGGGTGAAAAATGACACTAGCCAATATTTTAATTATAATGTGTTCTGCTTTCGAGGCGGTGTCATTAAATTTGTCATATGCCCAGTTTGATTTATGTTTTCAATGCTATTAAAATATATAATACATGTGTTTATATAGTGCTTTTCAGGACACTCAATGACGCTTTACAGAACAAATATTAAAACAGTCAAAAGATCAATAAACAAATAAAATACAAAGATAAAAAAAACAACAAAAAACTGTAAATCACATAGAAAAAAGTTAAACATTAAAAGCTATTCTAAATAGATGGGTCTCGAGAGTTTTCTTGAAGGTGGTAAGGTTGGTGCAGTCACGGAATTGCTGTAGTAGGGAGTTCCAGAGGGTAGGGGCAGAGATGGAGAAGGCTTTGTCTCCCCAGTTTCGGAGCTTGGTCCTACAGGGGAAAGACAGGAGGTTGGTGTCGGAGGAGCATAGGGAGCGGTATAGAGTGTGGGTGTTCAACAGGTCAGAGAGGTAAGAGGGGACCAGTTTGTGGAGGGCTTTGAAAGTAATGAGGAGCACTTTGAAGTGGATACACTCAGGCATGGGGAGCCAGTGGAGGTATGATTTAAGACAGGGGTGTGGAGTGAGGAGTGGAGGTGATGGCTTTAGCAGAAATGTAGACCATGTTGGTGGATGATGTTTCCAAGGATGAACAGAAGAGAACCAAGCACCAGACCTTGAGGAACACCTTCCAATAAGGAAGCAGTGGAGGGGGAGCAGTTGTTGGTTTGGATAAACGGTTGTCAGTTTGTAGGGTAGAATTGGAGCCATGACAGAACAAAACTGGTAATGTTGAGGGAGGTCTTGAGATGGGAGAGGAGGATGGAGTGCCTGATGGTGTCGAATACTGCTGTGAGGCCCAGGAGAATGAGAATGGGGAGGTGGTTGGAGTCAGAGGAGAGGAGGATGTCACTGGAGACTTTGAGTAGCACTGTTTCTGTGCTGTGTTGTTGACGGAAGCTGGATTGGAAAGGTTCAAACAGACTGTAATTAATTTGGGTTTTTAGTTAGGCAGCCTATAGAAGACACTCACCTTTTTCGCATTACCAGAAAACCACGGGCGTAATGGATGAACCAGAAGAAACAGCCGCTAAGGTGCTGCTATGGAAACACCCATATGTTGTTACCTCTATTATGGGCTCAGGGCAGGGTATAAACACAACCTTTATTTATTTATGCATTTTTGTGTCTGATGAGGGGAAAACTGCTCTGACTGTAAAAAGGATTACAGCCTCAGTATTTGTCTGGAATTAGAGAGCACCACTTTGTTTTGAGACTTGTACTGTTTTTTTGTTTTGTTTGTTTGTTTTTGTTGTACATTATTACACTGCTATTGAAAAGACAGGCAAACCCCCACAAAAATTATCCAGGTCTAGTGCAAAAATTAGAAAAAAATGCTGTGAGAAAATTAATTGCACTTATTATAATTTCATTTATTCAGATAGGGTAGAATATTTTGCCTGCCATTTATTATAATCTAACCTGCCTGAATGACTTTATTCAAGCATCTCATTGGAATTTTTTGCATTTAAAAACAGAAACACAGCAATATGTATGCAAAATATGTAAAGAAATTTGCAAATTAGCCAATTCAAACTGAAAAATGGATTAGCATTTCATTAATCCTTCATCCCTATGACTCAGTATGTTTTTTTTCTAGAAAAATACATGAACAATTGCCATATTAGTTATAGACAATAACGTTTAGAGAATGCCTTGTCATGCAACTGAAAATACATCAGATGCACTTAATGCATACTCTCATCTCCATCCAGAATAAGAAAACCAATGAAATATAATGTGTAAAAAGAAGAATATGATATGCAGACTGATTGTTGTCAATTTAAAGCAAAATATTCTATCTTTTGAAATACAAAAAGTCCTCAAAATGGCACTTGGAAACAGAAAAACTGAATAGAGTGATCATAAATGAAAATTACTAAGTGGCTCTCTTCTAATTATATAAGAAACATTTATTTTAGTTTGTGTTGGTGTCCGAAAACACCAGCCAACTGATATTGTTTCTAGACTGGACAACAAGTATTTTCTGGGTGCTGGACTTTGAAAATGCTAACCCGTTTTAGCTAACCAGAAAGATCCAGCGATTATCTGACTGGTTCCAGCATGTTGACTCATGGTGACTACAAACAGGGATGGATCATTGTTCCCATAAACTGACTCATACGAGACTTAACCACAGCATGCCTAAGCCTATCTCGACTTAAGCCAGCCTTACACCTATCATTAATGATTTATTTCGTGGAGCCTGTGAGGTTTTTCCAGGGTATAATAAATGAGGGTTCCTTGGAATATAAATTCTCTTATCTTACAATACTCTCATTGGACACGGTGAAAAAAGTTTAGTTGTGGCAAGTGCAACCAAACTAGCACCGTTGTAACTTTTTGGACATTGGCCAACGCAGGACTATACCATTGCTACATACACTATATAGAATGTACATCACTTTCTTGCACAAAAGGCTTTTAAACAGAAGCTCTCAGTTTTCTTAAAAACTCAACTGATCATTTTGAGCACAAACTTTCCAAATCTCATACACTCCTAACAAGGTACGCATTAAGTCATTTTGATTTAATGGAATTTGTGTGAAATACTCTGCTCAAGATAAAACTTTTCTCAAGAAATTATTTAAGTTGTTATCTATTTTTCAGTGCCACATATAGAGGAGCATTTATATTTTATTGACTTGCAGTTTTAGTATTTAATTTTTTCCAATTTCTTTTGGATATATGAGCCTATATGAGTGTTTTGAGTGCATAGAAGATGAAAAAGTACTATAAAAATGTATGACCATTTATCATTTACCATAATACAATTAGTGAAAAATCTACATTTATAATTAGATGATGATTCAGTGCAGTCTTTATTAATATGTACTACTACTGCAGAAACAATTGGTGGAGTAACAAGAGAAGTGAATTGAGTGGGCGGAGTCACTTTGTTAGTAAAATTTCAAGGAACTGATTGTAGTGCTGGAGAAGTGTTAGTCATTGTGTGTCGTGTCAAGAAAACCCTTCTGATGTTGTTCCCTTTCTGTCTTCTTCCTTTTATGTGTCCATTCACCCAAAAACGAGGTTGCACAATGTGATAACCTT